>JAODUE010003068.1:0-11392 GCA_027564755.1 Amblyopsis hoosieri
ATTTACATTTAAAATAAAATGTATAGGGTACTTTTAGTATTTAGGCTTCCGGGAACTATTTTGAGGCTCCACGATCCGCCATTGCTGTGAAAATAAGGTCCATTGGAGTGAACGGAGATGGCGTAACTCTGTTCTTTCCATGTCTCTGGTTTGACCTATTCTCAGAACAATAATACTCTATTCCAATATGTTTTGTAGCACCTGTTCCGCTGGGACAACTAACACCTTCTGTATGATTGATGGCACGTACAGTATAATGATGTCACATTGTCCCGCCCAAACTTCAACACAGTACACAGATAGAAACGTTTGAAAAATACATGCTGGAATGACACATGTAATTTAGTGTCTTACATAAACCTAAATTACATAGTTAAAATGTTTGCAGTACTGCTTAGCCAATTTAATGCAACAGTAAAAAGTTAATGAATTGGATTATGATTTCATAGTGATGTTGTTAAAATACAATGTTGCATTTTTATCTAGTCAATTACAGTTGTTTAATTTAGTATGCTTTTATCCAAAGCGACTTATGTACAATTACAAATATTAAAGGTATAATAAGTAATTGTAGGCTATCTCCTTGCGGTCCCCTAGCTTACTGTTCTCTGTGCGCACTGAAAAACGAATCTGGTACTTTTGCACAGCCCTGGCTTCATAAATAAGAACACAAACAAAGTGGTGCAGACCGCACACAACGATAACCTAGCCTTCGCAATGTTGTCAATGTGTTGAGTGGAGCTTCTGAGGGAGCACTTCATTGGAGGAAGAGATTTTTTATCGAGTTTTTTATCGAGTTCAAATATCAACAAGCTATCTTCAGAATTACTTTAAGTAGCAGGAGTAAATTATATTGCTTATGTCTGGGTTCATATGACCAAGAGCATTAGACTAACCTGCGCCCAGAGAGAGAACAGGCAAGTCTACTTTAATCCCGGTCTCTGGTCTCTGAGATTCCATCCAAATGATTAATATCACGTGTGTGAAATGTCAATAGTATGTACAATATGTGTCCACCAATAACTGGACCCAGATCAAAACCGTGCTAACTCTATCAGCATGTCATGTCGAATAAATAAAATCACTGACTGAAACAAAGCCTTAAGTTGTATGATTGTAATGTAAATTAAACCATTTAGTTTCCTATCTTCTTTAAACACCATTAGCTTGTGTGTCCTCTCTGGGGCCAGAGGCACACCTGTGATAGATCACAACTATTTACACATCATCGGCCCCTTGAAAGTGTTCCCTTATTGCTAAACGTAAATAACTCAGAGCTAGCAGAATGGTGGAAAATGTATATCAGTGGTTGATATAAACACTTATACACACAGACAGAGCATGGAGGGGGGGGCTGCTGAGCTCACAATGCCCTGTGTTGTGTGGAAAGACCCCCCCGGAGATTCTTTAGGTCTGTAAAGTGGGAGCGAATGACGGGCCCTGTCTGTTTGAACTGCATGCTTAAATGAAGACTTAGCCTAAATATTTCCACCAGGGAATGTTATCACATGTGGAGGTTACACACACACGCATGCACACACACACGCACGCACGCATGCACGCACAAACACACACACACGCACACACATATTTAATGCATACTTGTACGTATGTGTAGTTAGCTTGAACCCTTTCCTACAGAGACAACTCTCACCTGATGCCATAACAAATAACCCATAATGGTACAGTATGTATGTTAGGCGATATCATTCTAGTTTAGTGACAGTGTGATGAGTTGAAACACGTGGGGGATTACTGTAAAGGTCTGTGCTTCCAATTCTATTTTTACAGGTTGTGTTTTGCATATTAAAAGTAAGTGATTGTAAGATAATACATTTCTTCTTACAGTCCGTCTTATAGTTCTCTGTGCGTGCTGAAAAAAAATCTACAAAAAGTTCTACACTAACCTGGCTCTGTAAATAGGATCACAAAGTGGTGCTGAACGCACATACAGTAACAACAATATCCTAGGCTTCGCAATGTGTTTTTAATGTGTGGGGTGGAGCTTCTGAGAGATCACCCTATGGCGTTTAAGTGAGAGGTGTTTTTGTATATCCAAAATGAATTATTATACCTTTAAGTATACTGTATTGGTGCAAGGAAATTAGTTATAGTTCAGTTCAGTTACAGTAAGTATGTGATCAACATGTGATGCTTGAATATTACTGAAAAGCCTTGCTAATTTGCACAGTCGATAGATAGATAGATAGATAGATAGACAGACAGACAGACAGACAGACAGACGGACAGACGGATAGATATATAGATAGATAGATCAGGGCTGATGATTTGGAGCACACCATCACTAAGGTTATATAACACTTTAGGGGAAAGCAGCATAAAATCTGAGATAATGCTGTTATTATTATTTATTTATTTTATACCTGCACCTGTTTTTTCGTAATACATTCTCTAAATTAAAGGGACCAATAAAAGTGGAGTCAGCGATTGTGGGCTAATATGCTTTCTGTCAAATACTTTTAGCGATTACCTCCCCATGATCCACTGTTCGTTCTGTGTGCACTTGAAACAACAAGACCGCACCACACAACACTATCCCAGCCTTGGCAATATGTGTCCAATTTTGGGGGTGGAGTTTCTGAGGGAGCACTCTATGGCATTGAAGGGAGAGGATATCTGGCTCTCCCTTTAGTTATACACCTACAGTACAGCAGTACAAGCACATCACATCAGCATGAAAATATGGCAGCCCTCAAACTGTTTGACCCCTGACCCTTAAACTAACTGGTTTAGATGTTAGTAGCAGATATAGCAACAGCAACCAGTTCATATTCTATATATTATAATAAAGTGAAATAAGATTATTTACCAAAAACATAACATGCCAAAGGGAACATGTGACCTCTCAGGGGGTTAAAAACCCCCACTTTCAGAACCCGTTGTCTAGAACATTGTGCTGTCTCTAGACCTTGCGTGCCACTGTGTCATTGTTTCCGTAACATAGAGGAATGCCTGACAGGAAAAATAAAGATAAGTCATGTACAGAGAAAGGGGAAACTAGCTAAATGTTGTGTGTGTATATTGAGACAGCGAGAGTAAGTCAGTGCCAAACAGAATATATACAGATAAGTAGTACAAAGTAGCATAAGGTAAAAAAAAATTAAAAAAAGTATTTCTTTACTATAAATCAGATCCAGATGTAAGATAGCGGTCAGCTCTTTGATCTGTTTCACAGTCTCTGATTGATGCGACACATTTCGTACTTGGATTGGTGACTTAATGTTTCACACTTAAAGCATTTCCCTTTTCTCCAAATAATGATTTCACTTGATGTTGGAGGCAAATGTTTTGGGGCGGCTGACCACAGATATGCACTTGCTGTTGCTATGACTTCAGTCTGGTGTTTGTTCTTTAAATTAAATTTTGTTTAACTTTTTTTTTTTTTTTTTTTGCTACTTTCAACTGAAATAAAGTTATATTTATATTTATATTTGGAAAAAAGGTAACTTTTATTTCAATTGAGAGCTGAAAAGGTAACTTTACAAAGTTAAGTTGAACAACAAACGTGTTTTTCAGACCTTACAGTGCACATCATCACAAAACGTCAGCCCTAAATGTTTGCAGCATCTTCTATTGTATCTTCTATTGTATCTATAGTATGTTTATGTAATTGTAACTGGTCACACCCATTCCCAGAAAAATAAGCATGACTGCCTCATAGTGGTTAAACATAAAACTGTAGATACATCAACGGTTGGTTTAATACAGTAGTTTGTGTTTTTTTCATACAAAATAACTGTTTTATGTTGCAATACTGTTAGTTTTCTTACATTTTGTGAAATTGAAAAACATTATTTTAAATATATAATGTTAAATTTGTATTTATATAATTGGAAGAAGTTATTTTACTGGAAGTACTATAACATATGTTTCACAATTGTAATCATAAGAAAAATATAATTCTGTTTGCTTCTTAGAACAAGTAGTATTTTACCTCCCCCTCATGGTAGTGGACCGGCATTACCACATGCTTTTGGAATAGGTTGACACATTATATGACACATAGTTCTTTCTATACGTTTAACTGATTAAAGCACACCCAAGAAACAAATTCAGTGATGTATAAAAGTTTATTACATAATTGAAGTGTATGCAGTTAAATGATGGGTTAGAGCTACCACAAAAAGCTATCATGTTCAACATACAGGTCATTTATTTTGGGTAGAAGAAACATGCCAGTACCTTCTTTTACAAGTGAACAGGCATGTTATGTTCATTTCAAGTAAACTGTTTGGCATGAGAACAGTCTAAATTAGTTATCACCTGCCACTTTCGAGGATGTTCTGTATAGAACTTGATCTTTTCCACACTGAAATACATTCTGTACTATTTATCTCTGCTAATGTTAGATTAGTGCATGGGAACCATTCCATGCATTCAACTGTGGTCTACTACTTAGACTGTTTTAAGCCAAGTAACCATATCAATATGCTTTAAGAAAATATGACCTATTATTTAAATAGAGACTTACTCTGCTTTGGCATCATGAAATGTGAAATGTAAGGCCTTGTTAATTATTTGTATGGTATTTATTGCATCTTTTCATCAAAGCCAGGATTAGCAATGCGAGAAGACATTTTAGTTGTGATAGAGTTATCACTGAAGGCTGCATAATGGTATAATGATTCATAGCGTGACTTAATCACATGTAGAGATGCAGTAAACTAGTGTGTGAACAGCCATCTCATTGTGAAAGCCTGTTGTTTTGTTTAGGAAATTGCCACATCTGTCTCTATGTTTAAACTGTTCCTATATAAAGACTCAATTACAAGACTGGAGTTAAAGCAGGTATCATAAAATAAATAGATTGGAGCATGAAACCAGCCATGCATAAATATATATTTTTTGTACAGGCTAAATTATTTTTGTTGTTGTAGTGTTGGTAGCCTACTCCAAACAGTCAATTATGTTACATGCCATGCAGAAGGTTAATTGGTTTACGGGTAAAGGTTTAAGATTCTAAAGGAAAATATTGACTCATATTCATATCATTTCAACACCAGGCAAAATGAATGATGTTGAAATACAAGCTCATTTCTTCCAACAATAATCTAACATTAGCTCAGGGTTTTAACAACACCTTTAGTAAAATATGCACTAATCAAGTCACATTTTAGCTCTTGTACCTGATATGCATTTTCAAAAATATGTGTGATGTGTAAATATAAAGTGTTTATATGTGTGCTAATATGCTTACTGCATTGCCAAGCAAACGTAGTTTGAAATACTCCAGAATGTTCTATATAAAAACATAGGATTGTACTAGTACTGTATTGTACTAAGTGCAAAACAACCCGTTATTGCAATCTTGCATAATAATGTGAAAGAATATTTTGAGAATTGTGTCACTAATAAATACATTAAAATAAACACATAAAAAATGCCAACCAAATTATGGAGATATTATTAAAGTGTAACACAATTTCTGAGTCTGGGTGGATAAGATGCTATGAAATCATTGCTTTTAAATTGTCACATAAAGGCGATAAAGGGTTGAGCTTGTTCATTTAAGTCCATATTATACTGTCTTCATGTATAAACAAATGTTCATTAGCATCCGTTTAATTGAAAACATTATACATTTTAGCATTATAACTAACAGTCTGTCAGTGTGGCTACTTGGTCCGTGGCATTCAAAACACAAGGAACATTCCCGCTAGGGCAGTGAGTCCACTCAGCCTATTTGAATGCTGGCCACCCCCTTTCTACACATTCTCCCTCCCCAGTGAAGGATAGAGGGGAGGGGGCGTAGAGTTCAGAGTCTGTGTCTGACTCTCCTTCTGCTATGAAGGGTCGAACCCTGGCGCAGAGCAATGGCCCGGCCGCTGTCCCGGGGTCAGTCCCCGCAGCCACGCCCCCTGCTGGCCCAGAGAAGAACGACGGCCCGAAGAAGTCCTCCTTGGCCTGGGAGATGCTGAAGCCGCTGAAGGAGCGCTCCAGCTCCTCGTGGTCGACGGACGGGATGGAGACGGACGTGTCGCTCTCCGCCGCCGCCGCCACTTCCTGCTGACGACTCCTATGCCTCCGGTGGCGCCTCCGGCTGTGCGAGCTGCTCTCCCGCTGGCCGGAGGAGGGGGTGCGGTCGTGGAGAGGTGGTGGCGGCGGTGGCAGGCGGAACAGAGTAGGAGACTGCTCGCCGACGCCCCCTACGGGCGACGGGGTGTTGGCCACGCTGCTGTTCCAGGCGGGCTGACTGAGAGGGTGCTGCAGTTGGTGCTGCCACGAGGTGCAGGGACGCCCAGTGCTGCCCGACGGGGTGCCCGCCGAGCCGGCCGCCGACCGCCCCCCCGGAGGGTCTTTCTTCTCCACAGAGCCCTGTGAGCACGCCACCTCCGCAGACCAGCACGTCTTCACCTCCTTCTCCACCTTCACCTCCTCCTTGACCTCCTCCTTGGCCTCCTCCTTGGCCTCCTCCTTGGCCTCCTCTGGGCTGTGGTAGGGCGGGGCCGGGTAAGGCTCTTTGGAGTTGAAGAAGGCCTCCGTCTCAGAGCGGGGGATGCCCATGCGCTGCACGTACGCGTGAACCAGGAAGTCCAGTTTCCTGTCCATGCAGTTCACCTACAGCACAGCAGGGAGGTGACATGTAACGCAATGACAGAAGCAACCAGCTGACTCATTGTCAGCAGACACCTGTGGGACAATCTGATTGTTTTACATTAAGATACATGTCATTTAATAATTTAGTTGGCAGCCACATTGAACAGCTAGCGTAATATTTCGCATATAATTTGTCAATATAACAAATACCCAATTTCAAAAAGTCCCTTGTACAATCACAGCCATGGTTTTTGAGTTCATATTACTACTTAGACCCCTACATCACACAGCATACAGGTCTACTCTACATAACCAATCATAAAGGTGTACTGTACCGTAAGTTGTCCCACCCTAACACATGCAACCACACCATGACAGAAGAGTCAAGTCAGTCAGATGTCAATCACCTGAGTCCTGAGAAGAGCTCTAATTAGCAAGGGAACGTGGAACCAACCGGCTGTTTTGATCACCTCATCTATCTCTACCACCATTTAAATACAATCTTGTCTTCAACGTCATTACACTCGTCAACCCTGATTGGACGGCCAGCAGTGTGTGCTAATGCGAACGGGGATTCCAGACTGTAATCTCAGATAAATGTTTTTAGCTGAGAGCAAACATCGGGCTACTAATCAGCCACATTAACTTAGAGCAGATGGGTGCTTCATTAACTCCATATACTGTAAAGCAGTACTGTAAAGGGCCGCTGCATGTCTTAGATGTCTCTCTGCTCCAACACACCTGATTCAAATGAATAGCTTGTTATAACGACCCATTCATTTGAATCAGGTGTGTTGGAGCAGGGAGACATCTAAAACATGCAGCGGCCCTCTAGGACCAGGGTTTGGTACCATTGCTGTAAAGGGAAATAAAAAAAAAAAAAGATTCTTACCTGTTTCTCCACCTTCATCAGACGCCCTATCATGCTGGTGTCCTCAGCATCTCCATCAGCTTTAGGACCCTTACCAACGATCTGGTCAACTCTGGCGTTTAAGAGAGGCAATATCTGAGATCACTAATAACATTACTATCTTCCATGACAGTAGATGATAGGATTCAAAGTATTATATGACAGTATATGATGTCATATGGTATGCTCACAAGATATTTAACAAGAACAAAATGTTTTCCACAAATGAAGGCTTGAAACGTTCCGCCACGACCTCATGACTTCATGAATGTTGCTTTTGGATGTACAGTATGTTGTGACTGCATGCATAATGAAACCATGCACCTTTCTATACCGAGAAGAGGAAAGTAGAAGAGGACATTTTGTTGGAACCAAAATGCATCACTTCTCATGCTTTCATATATATGCAACATGCTTCATTTACATTGCATCCTACTGGGGGAGCTCTCTTTGACCAATAGGAGAGCAGGCAGTCTTGCACAGTGACCCCTGTTGACTGAGGCTACACGATTCAGCTTGTTCACGCACGTTTGGGAAAAAGTGTCACTTCCAGTTTTCAGTTGTACTGACCGTTTATCAAAACAGTAGTGTTTGATACCTAACATTATATTTTCTTGACTCATGTTATGTTCTTTCAGGACTTATGTGTAATAACGATAAAGGCCCTGTTTTTCTTACTGTGACGACATGTAGTGGTGTTATTTTAAGTGTTACATAACTTAGTTATAACCAAAATGATTTACGTTTGTGTACACTGTGTAGCTATATACGCGTGTTAACTGGTACTCTATAACAAGACCATCATGTGGCTTCAGTTCAAAAGGGGGTTTGTCAGTTTAAATAATGATGTAGCGTCTTACATCTGGGCTATGACATACGTAACATCATTAAATAGAGGTGCAGTCTATTGACCTAACCTAGGACCTTCAGTAGACTTCTTATGGCGAGGTGTTGATGGGGGAGGTGGCCCCACAATCATATCTATCCTGGCAAGGCACACAGAGACGATATGAGTGCAATGCAAAATGAAGCCACAACATGGGAATCACATATAGTATGGCAAATACGGCACAATATATTCCACACACATAAGACAAATAGTGATTCTGAGTTGCTTTGTGAATGAAAGAACAAATACAATTCATTGATGGAATATATTTGTGTTTTGTCGTAACTGATGTATATTTGTGAAGGATGGACCCATATTGCAAACAGTGGGCCTCATTCACAAAACAAAACGTTTGTGTAAAGCTTTTCACTTACGCTTCATGCCACCTAATGCTGACAAATGCATGAATGCAACCGTAGCTTCACAATGATCATGGCCCTGTAGCTTTGTGCTATTGGCTAACCCAATGACATGCTGCAATTCTTCTTCTGTTGACAACACAGTACTAGTTCTATAGTGCTACTAGTTACAGTAATGTCTTATGACAAACTCATTTAACTGTACTATATGTGCATAAAGGTATTTGTTTTGCCTCAGTGTCACGTGTGTCTCTGCACTGTATTTGTGACAGGTCTGAGTGCATGGCAAACCATGCACAAAGTAGTGCCTGGCTTCTGGTGGATCTGTTTTCATAACCCACCATTAGAATGTTGCTGGAATGGCTATGGCTCTATTAGAGGTCTTTCAATCAGGTCTCCTAACTTATTTTTTATGTTTAAATATATACTTTGTGAATGAAGCCCACTGTCACTTGCACAGTTTTTAAATGAGACACAGTATAGCACATTGATCTGTAATATACATTATTACAGTACACAGATAAAACAAATATAGTTTGCCACATGTGTGAAACACATAAACATTACAAGACCAAGGAATAGCACCAGCCAATATGTAAAGTAGTAGTAAGCTTATTGGTTAAATATTGGTGAGTATGTTATTTAATATTTCATGCTTCCTTGTGCAATGAAAAATATACAGTGTACAGGTACTATGAAAAATAGTGCATATGTCTACTACAGCATCACAAAAGTGTTGGACATATAACCACACAAATAACACACTAGCAGTGAAAGATAATTTATACAAATATATTATACACAGCCTATAAAGCTGTAAAACTGAATTCAGGTTGATTAAACCGCCTGTCACGGTGATACTGGCCGGCGCTACAGTATGCTGTGGATTTGCTGAAATCAGCAAGCATTGGTCCTGCCCTAGCAGGTGGAACAAAACTGACACACTGTAGGAGAGTCAGGTAGTTGTCAATCAAGCTGGGAATGTACACCGCTACACAGTCCTTAGGAGAGGTCTGATGAGCTAACTCAAAACACCAGATGTACAAGGACTTTGTCCTGTGAATGTGAAGCGCTACAATAGTACTAGTAATTAGTAAGGTATATATACGTAGAGAATGTGCCCTTGCCTGGACTGCAGGTTCTTAATACGAGACAGCATGTCCAAGTGGCCAGCAGAGTACTGCTCAATCACGTCCATGACATCATAGGGCCTCAGACTCTCCTTAAATCTCCTCTTTGTCACAAGGAACTTCATGATGCTAAAAGGGAGAAAGTTAACTTGCTAATTATACACAGTGACATGACATCCGTGTTATATAACAAATGTAAAGAACTGTGTTTTCTATTCAGCTGAAAGGACCTTATATCTAGTAAGGACCTTGATAAAGATTGCAAACCATATCATTCTTAACACAGTGTGCATTTGTTGACTAATCTTTGACGGGTAAAACGCAAATTGTAGAAAGGTAAAACACTGGAAAATGTATCTCTTACCAGATTGACCTAATTGTGACCTTCAAGCTTTGTGACAGTTCTGGAGTCATGAATTCACAATGACAACTTTTATCATCACCCATATCTTCTCCAGGAAAGCTCGCTTCTGCAAGGTAAACAGTAGATGAATTCAGGTGTTAAATCATTTTCATTCGAGCCATCAATGTGGCATCAACAGCAGAAGCAAAACAAAGACTTTGTATAGCTTCAAATGTACAGAATTCAATAAGCTGTCAGGTTGGTTTCAAGCCTGTTAGCATTGTATTGGTGTGAATTGGAGAGTGGTTCGTAAAAAGACAAGAATATATGCAGAATTGAAGGATAGTTCTCACAAGTTGTTTGGAACATTTTAATCAGAGTACTATCTTCCTATGTTCAGTCACAGATGTATTCTGTGATTGATAAGCTAGCTAGCCAGCAGGCTGATACTGTTCTTGAACTGTGAGGCATACCGCATACAAGCAGGTGTCAAGGTTGAAAGCATTGTCAAACAAAAAGTCAATAAGAATTAGGTCAAATAAAGTCCCTTCATGCAAGATAAAGCGGTTGCTTTTTGACACTTTGTCTTGTCATTTTGATGTCTTAAAACCACTTGACATGAACCCACTAGCTTTGATTACTTCATATATGCATTCAGAATTGTTATTATAATAATACAAATAATATATCAACTTATTGAATATACATATCTTGAAAATGGCCTGAATTGCATGATTATTATATTACATATTTATTATATTACTATTCATCATATTAATTAATATGATGAATAGTAAAACAAAGAAACAGAACTCAAAGTAATTGTTCAGAGGGTTCATGTTAAGTGAGCAGAATTGAACAGACCAAGCATGCATGTTTCCCAAACTGGTAAATGTGACTTCATATCTTGGTGATTGCTTTTCATTTTTCCCCATACCGTAGAAGGCAACCAACAAAATATTCCATTCTCTTACTTATTAAACCTTCAATTGCTGCAAAGAGAAAAAGAGGAGAGACATGAATAAAGATCTGTTATGGAGCCTAGAATGATTCCCATGGTTGACAGATCAGATGCAAACGTGCATGGGGGGAAGGTATCTGGGGAAGGTATCTGTGAACACACTTTTCATGCCTACTGTATCTTCTGTTTACTGGTAGTTTGTAAGTCAGAGTGCTGTCATTATCTGTTTCCCTGCTCCCTGC
>JAODUE010003069.1:0-5000 GCA_027564755.1 Amblyopsis hoosieri
GCTCATTGGAGATGGGCAGGCACACAGCGACACACCCAGAACAACAAACGTGTTTTGTATGTTCATACATAAACACAAAAGCCACATTTAAGACACGGTTGGAGCAATCGAGGGGCGGGAAAAAACGCACACACACAGAGAGAGAGAGAGAGAGAGAGAGAGAGAGAGAGAGAGAGAGAGAGAGAGATGGGCGTATTCACAAACATCAGGGTGGTGGTAGTTATTCATTAGCAGCTGTGTCTATGTATTGTGAGGATGCATGCAACTCGTGCCATTTACTATAATGACTTGCAGGAGAGATACCCTCTGAAGTCTGAATTATGGCTCTAACGTGCAAAGTCAAAGCCCATCATTGCTTTGTAAAAAAAAAAAAGAAAAGAAAAAAAAGATGAAAAGAAAAAAAGAAGAAATAAATAAAATAAAATAACACAAATAGTTAATAAATAAAAGGACAGCATCGGAGGTTCAAGGCACATTATTGGCCTTCAGGATTTTCCTGTGTGCTTTTTTGTTTGGGCAAAACTTTTCATGAGAAGTGATATGGGAAAGAGAAACCTAGCATTGTCTTCTTTTAAAAGAGACTCCATTTATGTTCCTGAAGGGGACGAAGGGGATGAAAGAAAGAATTGAGAGAAGACCTGTCTCCCCCCCCTCCTGTCTCTCTCTCTCTCTCTCTTCCTCTCACCCTTCCTCTCTCTCTCTCTCTCTCTCTCTCTCTTCCTCTCCCCCTTCCTCTCTCTCTCCCTCTCTCCCCCCCTTCCTCTCTCTCTCCCTCTCTCCCCCCCTTCCTCTCTCTCTCTCTCTCCTCCCCCCCCTCTCTCCCCCTCTCTCTCTGTCTCATGCATGGTGAGGTGCTGGCAGCGTGATCAGAGAGCTTGCGAGCCACAGAGCGGTGACGTCACAGCGGGGGGCCCTGCGGTGACCCTGTTCCTGTGATGTGTGTGGTGAGGTGGCCTCGGTCTGGCCGCCTGGCCAACACTCACGCCCCCTCAGTAACCCCGGCACACACGCACCACACTCCAATGTTACACACAACATGCTACATAGAGTAGAGTTGCCAATTAAAAACAACATGTCATATGAACTCTTCCTATAGATAGTATAGCAAATATACTGTATGTAGCATACTGTCTGTTGTGTATAGGACAATACTATGGTACAATCACAGTAGGCTAGATATAACCTAAATATGTATTGTACTGTATGGTGTGTATATTTTCTACTATATGTATTGCATAATATAAAAGACTATGCTACATAGGCCTAACATGTCAGGTTCACCCTCCAGCCAGTGTCATGTGACCAGAGACACTGGCTCCAATCTGGAGTTGGTCCCCGGGCGCTGCACAGCGGCTGCCCACTGCTCCCTTGAGGGATGGGTTAAATGCAGAGGATGAATTTCGCATCATGTATGTGTATGTAACAATAAAAAGCACCTTTACCTTTACCTATATTATAATATAGTGTACTGTGTATATTCACACAGTACATGTATACATCATATACATACTGTATGTATATATTATGTAATGCAGTGTCTTATATGTGAATTATGAAGGATTATGTAGCAGTATAATATTGTATAATCCTTCAAACTACATGACACACACAGTAATACACATGTGTATTGTACATGCGCACACACACACACACACAATGCTCACCACACCACATAAACACACACACACACACACACACACACACACATTAAATACACATGCTCATAAGCCCAGAGAAACATGGCGCAGATGTGCTGACAAATACACACACACACACACACACACAGATGAAAAGTCAACCGCACACGCACAGCGCCATTAAAACAACCCGTGTTGACAGGGAAGCCAATGGCGACGGAGCTTCGCGGTGGGTGGGAGGGGCCCACAAGACATGGGAGGGACCCACAAGACAGACGGGGTTCTGAGGGCTCTATAGGAGGGTGGGTGGAGGAGGGCGAGACCACAAACAGAGAAGGTGAAAAAGAAGGGGGGGAAGAGAGAGAGAGAGAGAGAGAGAGAAAAAAAGGGGAAAGGGGGGAAAGAGAGAGCGAGATAGATAGAGAGAGATAAAATGGAGGGAGAGAGAGAGAGAGAAAGAGAGAGATAAAATGGGGAGAGAGAGAGAAAAAAAGGGGAAAGGGGGGAGAGAGAGAGAGAGAGAGAGATAGAGAGAGAGAAAATGGGGAGAGAGAGAGAGAGAGAGATAAAAAGGGGAAGGGGGGAGAGAGAGAGAGAGAGAGAGAGACACCCACCTCCCCTACCTCTGCCTGGGTGCTCCAGCAGCTGTTGGGACCATTCATATTGAATGAGCTACATCTAAACATCAGGTTACATGAATACGTAATCCGTAAGTCATGTGCCACTCCTCCATAATGCAGGAATGGGGCCCAGAATAGACCGCCAGCCTCTCACCACTGGCGGAGGTGGGGTGTTTTTCTGCTACCGGGGGTGCGCTGGGGCAACGCCAGCCAAACGACACGATGAACAGAAGAGCTAAACCATATGGCAAGACATGACTAGAGGTTTGTTTTATTTTGTTAGTTTTGCTTTTTGCTTTTTCTTTAGGATAGGATAGTGCAGATAGACAGGAAGCGAGTGGGAGAGAGATATCGGGGAAGGATCGGGGGAATGACCTCGGGCCGGATTCAAACCCAGGTCTCACAAGGCTTGGGCCATAGCTCAACTGGAACATACACTTGTTTGGTACTAGAGTTTTGGCATTAGACTATACCCAACTGTATATATAAATGGACAGACCCTCCGTGACGTCACCCATAGGTTTTCTCAAGAACATCTTTGCAGTACCTCACTCCGCCTGCAACGCCCCCTCTATGCCACCTATTAATTATAATGGGATAAATGCATGGCTAATATATTTTAAAAGTCACCCCCCGTACAGTTGTCATGAACAAGGAGACTAGCTATAGAGACAAAACTATTTTTTGAACCAGATTGTAAATATGTTTAATTTAGGCCATTCGATGAACTGCAGGGTTTATGTAGAAGTACCGGATTCTTTTTTCAACATGTACAAAAAACGGTAAGATAGCAATTAGCTTGCAATAGCTGCCTATACTTTGAAGTACGCTTGTTGTAATGGTAGGTTTGGTTACAGAGGGATGAAAAAAGTGAGGTTTTGCAGAGCATTTGCATGGCGGTAGGGTTTTTGGCAGCACTTACCCGATATCTTACACCCGTACACCTCGAAGCGCAGCGCGATGCCCGTTTCCCAGGAAACAGGACGGATTCGGATGTAGCGCGTCAGCGTGAGCTTGGGCAACATCGTCTTGGCAACGTCCCTTGGGTTGGTGTTGCCTTGGAAAACCTGAGATTGAGACGGAACAAAAGTAGATTGTTGAAGTTTGAAGAGGCAGAAAATAAATTTTTCCCCTCCCTATTGAGTTAGTTTGTATATTAAAGACAAACTAATGTAAAAGCTGTAAAAGCAAGTTTGTCAAATGGTTCCCTTAACCGTGAAAGAGCTCCCACATTTCTGCTCACTTGCTGCCGTGCCCACATGTGCATGGCCCATATTCTGTCCGGGCTTTAACTGCCGTGCCTTGTTGAAAGGTCAGAGATGTCAAAGTTTCTCCCCCAAAGCCCCTCTCCCCGGGGGTCAGTCGACAATTTACTAGTGTTACGCGAATAGTCAGGCCACCCAACACACAACTCCCAGCATGCATCACACTCATATGGGCTAATTGAATCACCTCCTGACCAGCCGTGCTGTGTGCCTATGAGGCATGAAGGAAAACAGCAGTTTACGCCCTTACAGATGACTGTCTGTCTGTCTGTCTGTATGTATGTATGTGTATGCCTACTTATCTGTCTGCCTGCCTGCATGTGTGCCTGTCTGTCTGTCTGTCTGTCTGCCTCCCTGCCTGCCTGCCTGTATGTCCAATGCCTGCATGTGTGCCTGTCTGTCTGTCTGTCTGTCTGTCTGCCTCCATGCCTGCCTGCCTGCCTGCCTGCCTGCCATTCTGTCTGTATGTCTGTCTGCCTGCCTGTCTGTCCAATGCCTGTCCTGTCCCAGGGCAGTAACTGGCAGCAGCGCCACCAAGGGGCCGTCAAGGGACCGACAGACAAAACCATCCGCTCTCCTGAATTCAAGGCCAGGGCTCCTCTCCACTCACTTACTCCCAAAATGACTGTCTCCAGAGCCTAGCTCGGGCTTTACACTGCTGGCTAAGCATTTAGAAAATGGACCCTCTCCTCATGAACAAAAGCACTTTAGAGTCCGGGGGAAAAAAAACCACACGGCTGGCTTTCTGTTGCACCCTTTAAGCTGCCACTTTACCAATGGGACTGTGTACTTTGGAGAGGTCATAAACGTCCTAACCCCGGGAGGGGGGTTTGACTTCTGAGCTTTCTTTCACTTTCACAGTCTCTCTCACATCACTCAAACATGCTGCAGTATTATTTACATGTCACACATCTTTAGGTGAAGTCAAACAGACATTACGAGGGTCCCACAGTGAAAGGAAGAGAGAGAGAGAGAGAGCGTGTGTGTGTGTGTGTGTGTGTGTGTGCGTGTCTACAGACAGAACAAACCACCCCCCCCCTTCCTCCCCTTCTGACAGGCTAATCAATGATCAATCGCTGAAGGCCCGGCATGCTCCGGTCAAGCATCCAGTGCACCTCCCACCCCCCCTTTCTTATTCCCTTCCTTTCTCATGCTCGAAGACCCACCCTTTTACCAGCTGCTCAAACATGACAACCTCTCCAATTTCCTTCCCGCTATCCCTCATCCCTTCAGCTCTTGTTTATCAACTCCTTTGTTCAATCTCTTTTGATTCCTTTAAGGCAAACTGACAATTCCGTGACATAAACCAGTGGCTGCATTCCTCAGCCAATCTCTCTGAAGGATACTGCTGTCTTGTATTAGCGCTAAATACTGTGTAGAAAAATGCATTTGCCTCACAGAGAGCTGGAACAGAATATTACCACCAAACAAAGTGCATAATTGCACGTTTGGAGATGGTACATATAGCACAGTTTTCC
>JAODUE010003069.1:10000-11390 GCA_027564755.1 Amblyopsis hoosieri
AAGTCTGTTCATAAGTATGTGTTTGATCCCGGTGTGTGTGTGTGTGTGTGTACGTGCGTGTCTATTCGTGTTCCAAACCTGCCTGGTGTGCGAGCAGCAGAGATGACTCAAAGCCAGTGAACAAGGCCCCAGCCATTTCACAGACTAATGAGATGAGCAAGGCAGAAAAAGGAATTAGTCGCGCTCAGGTCCGTAACCTCAGAACCAAAAGACTTGTGAGCGTCTGAGTTTGATCAAGGTGATCAAGAATACACCCAACCGCCTCCCCCGTGGAATTTATCCATTTGAGTAGAGTGAATACGATATTCATACATTCATACAGTGTATCGATGACTTTATGTATTTGATAAGTACATTTTCCTATCGCTGAGCCATGACTGTCAGTCTGCTAGACGGCTCCACTATGTTATACTATTAGTCACTGTATCATCTCTGCACTCTGTGACTCAGACACACTGTGAGCCTATGAGTCTACTATGTGCTACAAGTCTTGAGCTAATGCACAGTCATTGCTGTGTGGGTGCAGTCAGAAGACCTTGGATTTAGAGGGCTGGCAGCACGCAGCAGACAGTTAGAGGAGCACAGCGGCTCTTTCGACCGACTCCTAGCTGCGTGAACAATCCGTACTTTGAGAAGTTTACCAAAATACCTCTTTCCCTGCCCTCCTTGACTAGAGGGAATAATAGCTCCCCATCTGTGCGTGTGGGCTGTTGAGTGAATAACCGAGGTCTCGGGGGGAATGGGTGCACTCGTCGCTCCTCCACCAAAAGCAACAACAAGAGGAACAGTGTTGGCAGAAAAGCAGGGAGATCCCTGCAGTGCTCCGAAGTCGAAAAGCAGCTGGTCGGTCATGACAAGTCCAAAGCCAAATAACTCCTGTCCTTTTAGAAGAGAAGAGAAGTTTTATGGATCTCCGAGGAAAGGATAGTCCGAAGATAGATAGCTTGCAATAATTCATGGGCTTTCAAATGAATGATATATTGACGTCCATCTGGATTTTACATAGCTTAGAAGATCTCGTGATATCTATTTTACATAAATGAGGGGGATTTGTCACTGGGGATACATTTTATGTTGTCAAGGCAAAAGAGGTCCGTTTATGACGGCTCATAACAAAACCAGTGTTGGGCAGCAACTAATTACTAGTAACTAGTTACTGTAATATCATTACTTTTTCAGTAACTAGTAGTGTAACTAGTTACTATTTCCAAAACAGTATTAATATTACAATTACTAATCCATGTAACTAATAGAACACTGTGTTACAAGAACGAGATTTCTGGTCTTATCAAAATATAGGGTAGGCTAACTGGACCAACCTGTCCAATCATCTGGTTTGAGAGGCTGCAATGTTTTCACTTTGGCTGATTGTTGACTCCTAAGGTTCATT
>JAODUE010003070.1:0-32671 GCA_027564755.1 Amblyopsis hoosieri
CAGACAACACAGCTCTCAGGATCATAGGGACACACAAACCTCTCCACCACGATAAGGTGATGGTTCCCGGAGAGGAACCATCACCTTATCGGGACACCATTGTATGCTGCTGTATTCACGTTCAAAGTATCGCATAGAGCACCTTTAACAATCCAGTGTGCATGTCTGTGCAAGTATGCAGTTGAAGGAGTGCTGCAGCTGCAGTCCTACACGTTCGCCGGCTACTGTAACAGTCCAGTACGCCACTGGGACATGAGGAATATGTCTTCAGACCCCTGGCGGTTAGTGAACCACTGGTGATCATTTCCAGATTACAAGCTCGCCCCCTGTGACCTACAGTATAATGGGACAGCCCTCTAATCTTCCGCTTTGTCCCCCCAGATAGTGTTGTCTTATCAAGTGGCATGTCTGTGTTTGGTTGTAATACCCTCTCTAATAAGACTTAAGCCCCTCCTCTCTCCCCTCTTCCTGTCTTCCGCAGATGCCAGCTTGGAGCTGCGGTGTCTCTCAGCGTGGGGTCAGCCTGTTCTGACCACCGGGCCCTCTCGGCCCCAGATGGGCCGCCATGACCAATTGCTTCCGTGTCGGCGGCGACGGCTGACCCGATGACACAGGCTTTGGTGAAGGAAGGGGGGTCAGAGAAAATCCTCCCGGCCGGACAGAGAGGGGGGGTCACCGGGGTCACCGCGACGTGAACAAGGCCCAGGCAGGCCGAAGGGGGCGGTTTACCAGCACAATACATCTCCAGGGAATAGTTTTATTATATTTACCTTACATTACGGTATTTATCATGTTCTATCTCGTTTGTAATATCCTGTCTTTTATTCATTTTTTTTGTGTTATTGTTTTATTGCTGATTTATTTTGATTTTACCAGTTCATCTTTATACATTTTTTTATTGTAAATTTTTGCGTTGCAACCAAATTATTGCCACATATACGTATGTGTGACACATTTACCCTTACCTTGGAAAGAAAACTGCTATATATTCTATTATTATTATTATTATTATTATTATTGACAAACATTACCCATATCAATCACCCTTTGCTATACAGATTGACTGAGTCTCATATGGTCAGTTTCACAGACATGGATTTAAATCCAGTCTTAGTCTAGGCCTAGGCTTAATCCATGCCTGTGAAACCGACCCAAAATGTGTGAAGGAACAAGGGATTTGGCCAGCGACCACACAGGACATGTTGAACCTTAAGACAACCCGAAGGAAGGTGTGAAAAGTATGTAAATGCAAGGAGGGCGTGATCTATGCACAACCTGCCAAAGGTTTACTGCAGGTCCATTTAGCACAATCTGCACCGATCAACGAAGCTAAACCCCAAGCCGATGCCTTACCCCCTACTATACTGTCCCACAACCCCCCTCTCCAGTGCTTCTGGGGACAGGTAATTGTTGTCTGTTGTGAAGACGTCCCTCGACAACAATGGCAGAACCATTCCTCTGTCTGATTCATCATTGGGCGCTTATTTCCTGCCTGCGACTTATCATCGCCCGCAATGCTCCATCTCCTCTCTGGTCTCCCCTCCTACTCCACTCTCTCTCTCCCTCTCTTTCGCATCCCTCTCTCCTCTCTCTCTCTCTCTCTCTCTCTCTCTCTCTCTCTCTCTCTTTGTGTCTCCCCTGCGCTTTGAGCGCTGCACCCCAGCATTCTAATGGAAGTGATTAGACTTGCGATTAATGGGTCTGAGGGAGGCAAAATGCCGGACAGTGCAGTGGCGTGCATTATACTTACAGCAAGATAACAATAAAGCAGCGCGGAATGCGAGCCAGAGGAGCTTTGAGCAGCTGGTGTGGGGAACATAAAACGTGTTGGCGAATAAGCGAACAGAAATCTGTGAAGTATTATTAATATTTAATGCTCTGTGCCACTTTTGGCACTGCCAAAGTGAAAGCCTGCATCTTGGCTTAATTTAGTGGCATCTTGGCCTTGTCTTAGCCCTCCCAGAAAGCCTTTGGCCTTTCTAACAAGAAGCACTGTGTGATCTAATGATTGAGCCAAAACGAAGATGGTGTGACACGGCTTAAGATGCGAGCAATTCTTCAAAACACAAGTAGGTTTGTCCAAAGACCCTTTATGTTGTCCAATCTACTCCCCAAGGCAGCTGGCAAACATTATTGCATCAATGGTTCATAACTCCGCTCAATGATTTACAGGCAAAACGTCTACATTTGCCCCCATATACAAAGCTTGCGCTGTGCATTGCACGGTTCACATTATATATAAATATTATATTGTGTTTTCCCAGGAACCAGGACATGGCTGCCTGGGGGGGCATTCCATAAATACAGCCCGACAGGCGACATGGTTCTTTTGGCCTTCTGTGAATTCAGTGGGCTTGCAAGGAGTAAAACCCTGTGTGTTCCTTTCAGCTCTCTGGGATGATCTGTGTGCTCCGGCTTCACTGTGATTTGATCTCATTCAGTAAAGGGCTTTTCCATTTCAAAGTGCTGCCATGTCGCCGGTCCCTGGGAAATTCTGGTGAGACAGGGTGAAGTCCTTCATGAGTGATGGTAGCTTGAAGGTAGGAGAGAAATAATTAAATGAAGGAAGGTACTGGCCCACATTGCTGGGATTATTTTACTGTGTAGTGTAAACACGTTGGAAGTTTGGGGAATCAGTGTCAAACCGTTTCTTTAGTAACACTGTTTACTCTGCATACACTTTTATGGAGTTATACAAAACATTAGAGCAGTGATGTGTGACGTGTTTGTACAAAACATCAGTAAAGAGATACAGTAGCCTCCCTTGTGTTGTTTTGTGTGTTTGGAAATCGGGAAGAATTATGCCACAGCAGACCTTCATTATAAACCAGCTCACTGAAAAACATTAAATAGTTTACCTAGTAATTTGAGTAGCAGTTCCCCTGTTTTCAAAGAATCTCAAAATCACATTAGTTTCTCTTTGACCTTTGAACAAATGGATTTGAGAATCCTTATTTGAAAAATAAATTGAAAAAACATAAATTGTGCCGGATTAGTCACTCTTCTCATACGGTATGTTATGACTACATCAGCAAAGATGATGTATTAAAATGTTTGCATACAGTGAGGCCTTTTTCTAGCCGTAAAAAACATTTAATTACAATGGAAAACAGAAAATGTATGATAAAATGTTCTTGCACTAGTTCTCTGGCCCCATTTTGACCTTCTAAGTGTTAAAGTGCGACTGAACTTTTGGCAAAATCTATCCTCAACAGTGTGGTCTGAAATTATAGTATAATAGTTCGCCATAATCTTCTCGCTAGTCTTTTCTCAGATGATAATATTCAGCAAAAAGGATAGCAGAGAACTAGAAAATATTGCCAAACAAAACTGCTTAAAAAGGGCTTAAAATGTCAAAGCCAAGCTGAGACAATGCTGCCGGATGGAATAGGTTTTGCTGCCCTGAGTTTTTATGTTATCTCCTCGCCTGGGATTTCGGGATCGTGTTATCCTTGAAGATCCTGAAATAGCGGTGTGTATCTCAGGCCACTATCGGAACTAAATCATATATTTCCATCCTGTACCGGAGCAACAGCGGTGATCTGACCTGAATATTCTCCCAGGACTAGCCTGTGTAGGAAATACTGCCTTACCATGCCTAATACCAGGATAGCTGGGTTAGAGCTGGTATAGGTGGGTTAACACTAGCAGGGTTAAAGCTGGGTTAAGGCTGGTATAGATGGGTTAACACTAGCAGGGTTAAAGCTGAGTTAAGGCTGGTATAGAAGGGTTAACACTAGCAGGGTTAAAGCTGGGTTAAGGCTGATATAGGTGGGTTAAGACTAGCTGGGTTAAAGCTGAGTTAAGGCTGGTATAGATGGGTTAACACTAGCAGGGTTAAAGCTGAGTTAAGGCTGGTATAGGTGGGTTAACACTAGCCGGGTTAAAGCTGAGTTAAGGCTGGTATAGGTGGGTTAACACTAGCTGGGTCAACACTAGGACAGCTGGTTAACATTAACACAGCACTTGGGCAGCAAGTTCCACACAGATTTGTGGTTTGACAGGTCATTCCTTGACCTGTACTCATTAGCCATACTGGACATGACTATTTCTTTTATTCTTTTGAAACTATTGGACAGTGTGGAACCAAACAGCGTTGATACAACTGTTTGGATCGTTTCATCTAGCTCTACCACCATTTTGAAACATGCCTGACTTCAGCATCATCTCCTTAACCAACCCTGATTGGTCCGCCAGCAGGGTGGCTGTGTGAACGCTATTGCAAATAGGGTTTGCAGACTATAATCTCAGCGGAAATGAATTGATCTGAGAGCAATAGTCCGGGGGGGGGGCCAGGCTACCATACCAAGTCCTGGTAGGTATTTTTATCTTCCATTGTTCTTGCATAATGTCTACATGTTGGAGGTGTGTTGGGTTATTGTTTTTCATTAATGAAAGCCATCGACAAGACGAGTCTAGGGCTCAACACAACCTCAACTGTGATTTAAAATACTTTTTTTACTTTTGATAAGAAATTGATTTGCAGGATTTCAGTTGAGGCAGCAACTTAGCAAGATTACTAGATGATGTTATCATCCAAATGACAGAGCAGTTTTGTGCATTCCTGTAACCTGAGACCTGAGATATTATCACTCTGCCAGGTCTCTTCTAGTTAGAATATATGTCCCACATTTGCGTTGTATGAATTATGTATTCAGATGCACAGTATCATAATAGAGGCTCCCCATTCATTCCGAGTGACACATGGTTTTAGGTTCACCGCATATTTTCCAGGCAGCTTAGAACAGTCGTGCTGAGAATGAGTGGGTTATGGGCCATTTTCCTGGCACCATATCATAGCGCACTTTCAGCCTGGTGGACTTTATTAATTAATCACATAACTATGTTCCATAACCTGGGGATTTCAGTCATGTGTTTCATAGCCATCTGGCCTATTTCCCTAACCTTTACCTACAGACAGCTAAACCTCGTCTAGGTAGAGAAAATGTGAAGAGATTTGTTTTGCTAGTCATTATATATATAAAGGTACTTAGAAATGCCGGCGTACTTCACCAAGGAGAACGCCAACTGTTGTGCTAATTCAAATGTCTCTGAACCTCCAAACAACCAGCCAAAGTTCCAAACGAGGAAAACTATTTCACCAAGTTATGGTTTACTTCTCCAATTACCCCTTGAGTGAACATCTGCTCATATCCAAGTACAGCAACCTGGCTACAAAAAGCTGAAGGTGCTTAACCTCTTACGCATGCACGTAGCTCCTCTGGGCGGTGCGTACGGAATGAAAAACGTTAACATAAATTGAGTTCAGCATTTTGCAAATTAAGAATTGGTTCTAAAATGTCTGTGACTGTAACACTTGTGTGCTCATCGCCTCTCTTCCCACTGTCAAGTGCCCGTAGGGAACCAATTAGGAGTGGATGGTATTGCCTTGCTTACGGCGCGCAAACGCACGCACGCACGCACGCACGCACGCACGCACACAAGCCTCTTCACAGACCATCTGCTTTTATGGATTCTTTAGAGAAAGTGAGGAATAAAAGAGGTTAGATCTGCTGCTGGATATTAAAAACAGGAGTTTCCACTCCGTTTCAGACCCTCCAAGTAGAGTATGACTAAATGCCATCTCTCTTAAGAATAATGCAGCAAGACCCGTGACACGGTTGTAATGGCAAAATGGTTCTGTTCGCTAGCATAAGAAAGACAAGACTAATGGGAGTATGGGTTCAAAGAGGTCATTTTAACTACAATTGAAGTCCCAACCCAGTTTTAAAATAAATAAATGAATACAATTCTGTTTCCCAAGATATCCAATTTAATTAATCCATTAGCAATTTTTTAATTTAATTTCGAAATCAGGGAAATTAAAGAAAGCTGCATCGCTTGTAGCCTGAAGCCGGCAACCACAGTGCAATTACGGATTACCGCGCAATTACTCACATTTGTTATTAATAATTTGTTATTCAATAAATCATTCATGTGCACTATGAATAACCGTAGCAACTGACAGGACCTAGCTACCAACATGGTTGTGTTGGTGAAGCATCACAATCTGTGCACTCTGCGACCCAGTGGTGTTGCAAACGTCGCTAGCACAACATACGTCGATGACACGCTTTGCTAACATATATGACTGTAATATAAGACTGTACATCATCATATAGAGCACATGTAAATCCAGTAAAGGAACACAAATGTATATAAACATGCTGTATATTATATATGACTCATTTAACCAGGAAGTAACATTGAAATTATAAACTCTTAATTAACTAACTTACAACACGCTTTAAATCTTTCCGATGTGTTAGTTCTTATGTACGGCACAATGTGTAAATTATTATACATAGTATTAATGCTACATTTTCACCCATCACCTATTGCATCTTAACCGTCCTGGAGGGGTGGAATCCTCCCTCTGTGGTCCCTTACCAAGGTTTCTTCCCGTTTTCCCCCCATGTGTTTTTTGGAAGTTTTTCCTTGCCCGGGGGGAGGAGCAGGTTAAGGGGGTGTTGTTTGTTTCCATGTGACATGTCGGTTGTGCAGCCCTTTGAGACTGCAACGTGATTAAGGGCTATATAAATAAACTTGACTAAAGCCTCCTTTACAAGTGTGAACAAAAATATTAGCTGTCAAATAAATAATCAGTATTAAAATACAAGGGTGACAATGTGCTTGTAACTAAGTACCACTAAACCTAACCTAAATTATAGAAAGGAAGCAAAAGTGCTGGAGACCCCCCCCACATACACACACACACACACACACACACACACACACACACACACCCTTGTGTTTACAACTGCTGTGGAGAAGCTGCAAGGGAAGCTATTTTTACTCTGCAGCATGCAGCTTGAGCATGCACCCTGCATGTGACACTGCAGCAGATCAAACCATCCTGCGCTGGGACCTTGTGGCACGCCGTCTCCTGACAACGACACGCGGGGCAACCATGGCTCCCAAGTTCCCGCTACTAAAAAAAATACTAAATAACATAAATACATAAATAAACAGTGACACCGCCACCAAAAGTCAGGAGAGTGCAAATGCACCAATCGGCGTGGACCGAGACGGAGAGAAAAAAGCGTGTTTGCCAAGTGTTTGCCCTATTCCTCCCCCCCCCACCCGCCCATCCCAGTGACTCTCTCTCCTCCAGGCTCGTTGCTGTGACACCACCATCACGCAACGTGTGCCTGGGCGTCACCACTAGCAACAACCTCCCCCTCCCCGTTCCCCACCCCACCCCCTGGGCCAGGTGCTGCAATAGGCTGCGATCATGTGACTCCCCGCAAAAGTGCCTCGGCAAGCCCAGCTTAGACATGGCCCACTTTTCTTAACAGCTCAGTCTCAGGAATACATCACTAAAACAGTCACTAGGCACAGACTTACAAACTTAATCAGGCTGTATTCAGCTTTCTTGTTCTTTCTATTTTGCTTTGTTTGATGCTTTGGCAGTGTTGTCAGGGGAACTTTCCAATGCCAATAAAGCCTATTCAACTGAACGGAACAGAGAGAGAACAGAGAAATGGATCACGTCTGACAAACCTGAGACAGGATTTGTGAGTACAGGAAGAGGCCTCATTTTCTAGAAGTTTCCGTCGCGCTGGGGAGCAAAGCAAAAAGGCACGCCGCGGAAATGAGTCTCGGGGCCCTCGTCATCTTCTCGCAGGTCACTCAATCAACCTCATTGTTCATTAATACAAAAGCCTGTGCCGATAAGATGTGAATATGCATCGCGGTGCCCCACGCAAATCGCTCGTTTCGCTTAAAGACAATATGGAGCCAAAAGTGGGCTTCAATTTCCGCCTTCATTAATCTAATCTGGAAATGGGAAATTATTTGCTGATAGCACCGAGCGCGGCTCAGATCGAATTAGACCCCCCCCCTCCCCTCTCCCCGCCGCCGCAGTGACGCACGCCACACAGGACACAGCGGTCGTGCTTGGTTTTTTTTTGTCAGGATGCAAAAGAAGGGACACTTTATTGTCAGCTTGGCTTGGAGTGAGCCGTCAAACATGCTCAGTCACCTTTCATGGCCGCTGTATGAATCTCTCTCCTTCTCCCTTTCCCTCTTCTCTCCATCTCTCTCTCTCTCTCTCTCTCCCTCCCCCATCTCTCTCTCCCCTCTCTCTCCCCCCCTTCCATCCCTCCTCCTCTCACCTCTTCCCCTCCCTTCCTCCCCCAGCCCAGGGAGCCTTCCAGACAGATAAATGGAGGGCGCGAGGCTGAATGAGGTTTTCTGAAATGATCCTACTTCCACACCGGCAAACCAATTACCATGACTAAGATAAACCCTGCCAGTTCCTCACAATATCCCACCTTCCACAGCGCGCACGCACGCACGCACGTGCACGCACACACACACACACACACACACACACACACGCCTCTTCCCCCCCCCCCATTGTTGTGGCTGTGGGTTTCTGTTCCCATGCCTTCCGGGGGTAAAAGAAAAGTCAAAAAGTCAGTCTTTAGTCACTTGTCTGCCTTTCAAACACAACCCAGTGGCACATGTAGGTGCACACTGCGAAACACAGTGAAACATTGCCCCGTACCCCTCCCACCCTCTCCATGAAAAAAGAAAAAGAAAAATAGAAATACATTTTCCAGCTTCATTTGCATTTTTTTTTTTTTTTTCCAGCGTCTTTAAGCGAGGAAATGTCACGACTGGGCCTGCGGGCTATAAGTCACGCTCTCGTATGAAGAGTAGGTCTTGTTTTGGTGCCAACGCTGTGGGTTTTGGGAGCAAAAGAGCCGTGGTAATATTCCCCTGTGTGATCTAGGCCTGGCTGGGTGCACATTGTCCCTAGTGTTTGACCAAGGGCTGCACAATATAAAGAATGGGTCATATTCACTTACATTAGTCAGAGACTACATTCTTCACAGTCTAGTTTGGTCTGGTTTTTCTCAAATGTCTCCAGCAGATACATGTGACGCTCACTCACAATGCAAAGACAGTAACTAACCTACCAATATGTTACTGTTATATTCTCTAACAATGCCAATGCGCAAGCAGGGTAGCATGACATCTAAGGTATTTGTTTCACAGTATTCAAGGGCTACGTGATTGGTTTTGATTTTGTTATTGTGGTCTTTGCTTAATTAAAAAAAAAAAAAAAAAAAAAAAGGCGTAAATAACTTTTAAATTGCATACTTTACATAGAAAATGCCGGACGCAGACTGCTGTGTTGAAGAACAGCCTTTTCAGCAGCAAACGCAAACAAAAATGATAAAATATGAACACTCATAACAAGACAAACTGTCCATAAACTGTCATATCTATGTAAAGACACACTGACCACATCTAATGTTGCCAGGTTAAAGTGTCCTTGCCTTTTCCCCAGAGTTACAGTCACTGACAGAGTTGCTACAACCCCCTGTTAACCAGACTTATAAACTACGAAGGGCTTGCAGGCTTTCTTGCTGCCACCATACTCAACTCACCCATCTTTGTTGGGCCTTGCAACAGTCTCAATGTATGTGTGGCACAATTGTACTGAATGGCAATAATTGAGAAGCAGGAAATCATTTGTTTCAAGCCTAGTTTTAGTTAACAAGAAGGATTATGATTTAAGACGGAGGTATGGTTAAGTCATCTTTTTAGCTCTTGCTTTGAAGTACAGGATAAAAAGACAAAAATAAAACGTTCAAAGCAATAACCTTGCCATGGTTCATTGAGCTCCGTTAGACCGTTAAAGGAGCCTGTCGAAAAACACGAGGGCAGTAAATTATGAGCCTCCGATAGGATTCTAAAAAGTCTTAAAGCTGACGCGTTACAAAGTACTAGCGAATGTGAGAAGGATGGCCATTCTATTTAAAACAGGAATGACAGAATAGAAATGATCCAGAAGGGAAACCATCAGGAAAAACTTCTGATCAGGTCTTGTGCTTTTGGATTGATCCACGCAGTGCGTCATTGGAAAAAAAGGTTTGGTCGGTGCTTGGAAATGATCAACACTCACAGTAAGACACTAACCATCATTGGCTGTAAAGCAATTATAATTTGTATAGCCCTACAATGTATACTATAGCCTGTTAGGTCTTTTCCTGATTAATCATTATTTCAACTTTCCAATGTTAATAGTGATACATAATAGTAGTAGTAATAATAGTGACTGTAATTTATTTAATTTAATAGTCGTGACTGTAATTTATAGTATACTGTTTAAGACATGAAATTACCTTTATAATAAAATACAAAATTAAACACATTGTTAAATTGCATCTGCTCTTGTGGGGTTGGAGTTGGGGGGTTGGGGGGTTGGTGGATTGAACCCAAGACCTTTCTTTTGGGCAAACGATTTGAATAATCACCGGTCTCATTTCAGCCATAACGTAGGTGATATGCACTACTGTAGCTCTTTATAATACACTTTCTGGATCTACATACTGTATGTGCACGTGTGGTTTTTTGCAGAACGTCACTGACATTGCTAAAGTGATGACATGTTGAGTGATTTAAGGGCGAATGGTCAGAGGTGAAGCAAGTGGGTGGTGTTGTGGACTTGAAAAGTAGAATAATTGGTCTTGAGGGACTGTGCTCTCCTTGTTCCTCGCTACAGTTACACACTGCAAAGTTGGAAAGATGCTGAATAGTCCGCAAAAGAAGGCATCAGCAGGATTATATCCAACTTGCGTTGCTCTTCTTCCAGTTTCCATTCCCTCACACTATTAGCTCTCTCTACCATCCTATCCTGTTTGGGATCTGGTGATTAAGTGATATATATTTGGATGCCGTGGAATTGCTTTTTATCAATAAAACACTACTGAGAGATTCATTTAGTGGATGAGGTCAAACCGGCCTACCTGACATTTACAATGAACACACCAACTGAAAGTGTCCCAAATCATTATCCGTAGTTGGAGTAAACAAAACCAAATAAAAATATTAGGACAACATTTTGTATTAACTAGAGGAAAATTAACTCCGACTGAAGTCATAAGAAATAATTTGATGGCCGCAGACCAGATATTTTTGATGTCCTACGTAAGTATGCAGCACCACAGTACAGTACCAAGGCGTGAAAGCAGTTTCCAGTCATAATCCACTAGATATTAAGGTGGCCTGGGTAGTAGTGGTCTCGATGCAAACCTGTCCAGACCTCTTCTGGACATTCTTCTGGAATTTGGTTCCTTGCCAGTAGTTAAAAGTGGCTGAAACTCCACACACGGCCTTCAGAAATGCAAACAAGCAGACACCCTTTTAGCTACAGTATAACACCAGGAGAAAGTCTCCACAGCCACAGACATTCTGTGCAGTAGAAACTGCCAATTGTGTAGGGTAATGTACCACATCAATCCTTGTCAGCAGCAAATGCACAGTAATACATTTTGTATTGGACGTGGTCATTTTATTAGCCCCTTCAGCTTTACATAACCCTACCCTGCTTTGAACGGCAAACGGTGCATTCGGCCAGACATGCACGGGTGAATGCTTCAGCATGAGACGCTTAGAAAGTGACTGAAATGGAATGCTAGAAGGGCTTATTAATGGTCTAGGCCAGAGGTCTTCAACAGGTAGTACGGGACCTCTAGGGGGTCCTCAGAGGTAGTACAAGGGGTCCTTCAAATTATTTGATGCTAAACTTATTAACCAAAAATGTAAATGTCAGAAAATATACATTAACATAAATACAACCTGTGCTATAAATATATACTGTAAATCGGTAAAGAATTACTTTAATGGCCTACTTTTATACATGGCACTATAGGTCGCCTTACACATTATTGTTGGCCGGGCAACAAAATATTTTATACCATATGTGAAAGGGGGTCCCTGTGCTGTGTTTCTATCAGCCAAGGGGTCCTTGGCCTGAAAAGACATCTGGTCTAGGCTTACTGAACCCCGCTACCGTCCAGTACAATTCCAGTATGGGCTCTTTTGTCTAATGTTTGTTAACTCAACATATCATCATTGTAGATGATAGGTAATTATTTACTTATATGAAGAAATAATGCAGAATTTCTGACTGTCCAATCACTTTATATATACAGTATATTTTGGTGAACAGAATGAGGTTTGTCCGATCAAGGAGTCAATTGCATATTGCATACAACCCATATAGTGTGCCTATTCTCTAGTCAACTGAGCCATGCTAATGTTTTTTCCAAGAATGTCTGTCTCCCCTAGACACCATATTTACACATTTCAGATGTCTTTAATCAGAAGGAATGGTAAATCCTTAATGTACTGTATTAGGCTAATCTGTGAACAACAGCTGTGAAATCAGCATTTGTTAAAATGGAGAACGCTGTAATTGTTAGTTAAAAGAACGTCAGTTGTTTTTCCTTTCTACACCTGAACGGTTATATCAGAACGGTATTCATCTCATCCCCAGACCATTTTAATTCTTGGCCAATCTCTCCCTGCGCTGCCACACGACCCCTTTTGCATTTCAAACTGCACACAGGCCACTTTATCTCACTCTTTTATGCAATTTGCCCAGCTCCATTACCTTTTCTCAACAACCCCATTGTTTGCAGACGTGCTAATGTCTGAATTCAAGTTGTCCCTCCATTGTCATCGCGCGGCGTCTCCGAATGATTATGCCTCTGTGACAACACGTTCACATTCACTCTACTCAATTTACGGATAACAGTTCTTGCCATTTACATGCAGCCACTGGATGCGACAACTAGTCCTTGTCTGTCACTGCTCTCTGGCAGCCATCGCCAGATGCACAAATAGGCATTCCCCCCCCCCCCTTCCTGGAACATGTTGAAAGTGATACTCAATGACACATTTCAGTTATATTAGTCTTTTATGATTTACTTGGGAGAAAAGAATAATGCCACTTGAGCTAAAATGGGCTGGATTTTAAATTTAAATTTTAAATACATTGAATTTAGTCTTATTTAATGTTAAATTAATACAAACTTTAATGCAAAATTCAAAATCAAAACGGAAAGTGCCATCTGCAATAAATGACGACCCAGCAGGTCCACAGATTTCACCATAATATTGCCCATTATTTCTCTCTGGGGGAGTTAATGGGTATTTTGAGTATATTACATTAATTCCTTAGTACCTACGATCAATCTGAGGCCACGCTATTTCTGCAGAAAACTGTTTTGGGGTAAATGGACCTTGTTTCAGGCCATGCATGGTCGATTTAGCTGTCTGGGCGCTGCCTACGTAAGCCTCCACAGCCAGATGCCATTGGTGACGCCCATTTAGGAGACCAGAAGTGTTCCTTTCTTTCTTCCATTGAAATGAATTGCAGTGCTCATCTCGTTACTATTCTTGTATCTTTGGTTTGGCTGATTGCTGGTGATGCAAGTCTGCAGCCAAACAGCAGTGCTCAACAAGACAATAGAACTGGGCCAACTAGTAATTAAAAAGTAGTTTAACAAGCCCATAAAACAGCAAAAATGTGGTGTCCCCGAATGTAGTCAAATCCATTGTTAATTATTGTATGAGTCTTAGATATCCCTTGCCTAGGAAATTACATTTCTTTTCCAAACAATTTCAAGTCATTCGACTGGCGTCAATTTAATTGGGCACTGAAGCCGTTTCACCCGCCCAAAAAAGGTGCCGATATGCTCGACTCTGTATGGAAACTAAAACTGGAATGCCCAGTTTTACTTTGCAATGAGTAATAAGTTATTACTCCTCTATTCAAAAGCGTTTTTCAAAAAGGCAGTGCTACTGTAATACATTTCAATCAAGTGTACACACAATTGGATTACCTACAGTACCTATATTTCACTCAAAAAGAACGTTTATCATCTAGAGTGTCGATGCAAACCAAAATATGCAAAACAAAACTGTGAATCAGACATATGATAAATATCATAATTATAGCATTCAGCTAAACACTGACTGGCTGACCAGTTTTCTTACGGTCAACAAATGCTTATGAATTCAGGGTGTAGGAGACAATTATGTGTGTTTTGTCTTTAATTTATTGTCATGCCAGAATACTAGGGGGCACTTAGGAAAAGGTGGGTTAGAATTAGTTATAGGCTCTCACAGGTGTGTAGGTTGGGTGTGTATTGCATAGTGGGAGAGGTCACCAGCACTACAGCAACACCAAAGGAAGGAATAAAGGAGAATGCAATCACACAGAAGTCAACATGAACAACCATCATCTACCACATCCCATCTAGTAGCCTACACACCAGGTAAGAAGTTGGCTTGGCTATCACTCATCACCGTGGGCAAATTAACATTTGGACAATGTGTTTTAATTCACCACTACAAAGGGGCTTCCAGACATGATTACTCGCGGTGGAAATGAAATTAGTATTGCAAGATCGGGATGCTAAAATACAACAATATAATGCCAGACCATGAACGCATCGTTTGAAAAGTGGCCATCGGGAGTATCAAGAAGCTGTCCAGTACCATTCAAGGCTTCTCTGTGTCAAGACATAGAGATGGGGGTCATGATATGACTTTCAAAAATGAAAAAAGCATTTAAAAATTATTAGAAATTAATATATTTTAGCCCAAATTGTTAGTTGTAATTGTTAGTAGTAGTACAGTATACCAGGCCTGGGCAAAGTCAGGCCCGGGGGGCCGGATGCGGCCCTTTGAGACATTCTACCCGGCCCGCCCGGTACATCAAACATTAAAAAAAAAAAAAATGCAACATAAAATTACTTCACAAGCTCTGCAGAATGTTACTTTATTTACTGCCGCGTAAAAAACTACATAGTTAAATGTAAACTGTTACATTTTATTATGAAAATGGTGTTGCATAGGAATAGCCTATATACTGTATGCATAAATATGCAAGTTAACAGTTAGCTATTTGGTGTTTTATTTTAAAATAGCATTTTAATTAAAAACGTAATGTGGCCCGCAAAGTTCTCTGACATTTTCAATGTGGCCGCCAAGTGAAAATAATTGTCCAACCTTGTTTTATACTTTACTTTGATGTATCCTGCTTCTAACCCATATTAAAATACTATCACACAGAGTCATGTAAAGAGAGAGTTGCGTCATCTACGCTCACTCCAATGGACCGTTTAGTCACAGCAACGGAGCCTCAAAGTTAGAAGTTAGCCTAAATACTATACACTATAAATTATATTTTAAAAGTAAATCGGTGCATTTATTGACTACTAATAAATAAACTGCTTTTGTGTCTTTATATTTCAGATGCTGAACTGTTCACATTACTTTTATTTTATTAATTTATTTATTTTTAGAGCTTTACCCCCGTTCACTTACTTCATTTTGGTGAATTATCTTATAATTGCTTATTATACCTTTAATCTCTATGCTTCTATCTCAACAAATTGGTCCTTAATCTAATCATTTTAAAATACCACTTAGTTGCCGTTCATGGCATTAAAAATATCAAAAGTCATAGTTTTTACAGCAGCGCTATGATGCTAGCAGCATTAAAACGAACAGACTTTTGTGTTCTTGACACAGCCTTCTGAGATGATCACTGTCACCGTACAGTGTGCTGAGTTTAAATCAACAATCTACAGAGTCACTCATTCCACTCCAATAAATGATTCGTAAGTTAGGCTTTGTTTAGAATGCCAGTACTCAGAAAATTACCAGGATTTTATTAAAACATTAAAATTAAAAATAAAAGACTAAGCCAATCCCTTCTGGGTTCAAGAAAGGGTTAAATTATTTTTCAGCGTGTGCATTAACATGACTTAAGTGGCCTCACTGATCACTGACAACCCATATATGGCTGATATTTATCATTGCTATTTATTTATGGGAATACATTAATACTAAATTGTCCCTAGCCATAAGCAATGGCAAAAAATAAATGGCATTCCAGCAGTTCATCATTGCATGGGGACTGGGGATATAGCTGAAGGTTGTATCAGAGCTCTTTTCGCTATTCCATTGTGAAAAAGAACGGATGCCAGGTCATCAAAAGTCGTTGACTAATGATCAAGCTCGCAGTTGGTGGGCCTCAGTGGCTTGGCAGTCCTTGACCATTTTCCTTCTTATGTTGAGTTACTCGATAAATTGCTGCTCCATTTTACATCCCGACATGAGGGCAATTAGAAATGTGCAGCAGGAAACCTTTGCCTCTCATTAACCCAAGCTGGGGAAATGTAAAAGGACAGGGCAAGAGAAAAGCATTAGGTACCTTCCACATTCACGAACAAACTCCACTGTCCCAATCCATTAAATTCACAGAGTTGTCGCTTACTATATAAGGTGCCAATCAATAAGCTATTGCTTTAGTCCCAGTGATATTATTGCTCAAGTTGCACTCCCTGGACTTGGATGAAGATGATAAATTCACACGGAGGCCGAAGACTGTCGGGGTAATTAAGTCAGTTCAAGTAAAGCCCAAGTGATGATTCCCATGCTAAATAGGCAAACCTACTGACCTAAAATAACCCTCACATTGGTGGCTTTGTGAACAAGCCTAGCTGAATGCACCCAGGAAGTCCGTTCTGTGTGTGACTTACCCCTGTAGTGTAACGGTAAGGACGGCACCCAGCAGCTCCTCGGACACCGCGAAATCCGAACCGCCGATTTCAGCAAGTTGGCAGGCCTCAAGTCAAAGGGAATATTTATCCCTGGCAAAGACTAGGTGATTGAAGCACGCACATGCTAATCCCTCAATGCAGCGAGATGTCATTCCTCCTACGGTAGAAATATTCTTATGGTAAGGCTGGTAAGTGTATAGTAATCCGGCACATGTCATTCAGAGTAAAATGTGACTTTCATAAAAGAACAAATTGTTTAAAGACTAAATAAGTTTTCAGTCAGTTGAGATTCTAACACAAAAATGGGAGTTTATTAGTCTGCATTACACTGATAGCCAATTCCAAATGCCTGCATTACTCCAGTTCACAGTACTGTAGCATTACAGTAGAATCATTTTTAGTTTAATCCAACGTTAACAAGTGACCTTTTAGCAAGACATTTTGTGTATACTAACAGCTTTCCCTAACGGATGTTAGGTCCAGCAGAAGAAATGATCAGCAGTGTGTTCCCAGTTAGACTATTTTATTAACCTTGCCCTGAGATACCTGCAGGGATTTCATGACGAGACTAATGATCATGTACTTTCTTCACTGATAAACGAACGTTATTTTTAGTGCCAGCAGTACATGAAATTAATAGAAAAAAAGGAGGTGGAGGAGTCGTGGTTAGACATTATTAGTCTACCTGCAAGCAAATACTTGCAATGTTGTAAATATAGTGTAACGCTACTCTGAAATAAAACAACAAGAACAAGAGACTGAATAGTTTCAGAAATACTCTTATTGTTTCAGGCCACTTTGAACCTGTAATCAAATTCATAAATGCTGATGCTCCAGTTCCTCAAATAGTCTGAAGAAGTTATTGCTTCTTTAATCAGCAAAACAGTTTTCTACTGATAAATTGGACTAGCTAAGTAAACCTGCCATGAGGTCACAAGAGTGATGCTGAAAATGGGTCTTTGTACATCTACTGCACAGCATGTTCCAATAGATATCGGCCATTTCCAGATACAACGTTAACTATGTCTACAATGCATTTCTATTTTGTTATTTTAATGGTGGAGTTTAAATGACCCCAAACATTTGAATTGTAGTGTATTAACAATATTGTTTAATTGCCTAAAACATTGCTTAGTAGACCTTTAAAGAGAACCATTGCCTCTTTTATTATGTTCTGAGGAAGTCTTGATCAGCTCACTGTGTAGGATATGTAATTTGGAAATTAAATGTTTTTTTATTTTATTAAACAAATTAATAAATAATAGAGTACCACATAAAAGACAGTTATAATCCCTAAGTGGAATATAATAGCAGTTCAACAAGCACAAAAGAGAGATAGAGGGAGGCATATGGGGAGAGCATAAGAAGAATGAGAGAGGTCCATTGGGACTGCAGATGTTTGGCCCATGCTACACGCTTGTCACAATTCATTGATGCTCATTTTACCATCTCAAACGGAGGGAAGGGTTTCATCATTTATTCAAGGGTCGCAAATGGGGCAGCGCATCCTGGAGCATTTATAATGCGTTATAGAGAAAGCACCGCAAATGTGCAATTATGTTATTTCATTTGAAGCAATTTTAATAGCAATGTTATGGTGCATTGCTTGAAAATAATTGCTGTCAAAAAAACGTAAATGGTACTCAAATTTAAAAAAAAAAAAAAGCTAGCTATTTGTACCGTAAAACCTAATCCTTAGTCAGCAGTGTAGAGACACCACCAAGAAAACTATCACCCAAAATACAACAAATCCTTAAACTGACTAACAAATTTACATTTAAATGGTACGCTTCTCGTTATAGCGCCCCCTAGAGCCCCAGATGTGTGCCCTAGCACGCTGTAGTTGCATACCAGCTATAGTGACAACAGTGTTTATGTAACACCAATGTCAACCCCTGGGGCAGCCTAATTCTGGACAAAGAATTAGGAGTGGGACTATAAATAGATGTAGATGAGTAATTGCATGTCGCGCCAACATCAACGCCAAACAGATATATTTGCTTTCCACTCATTGATAAAATGTGGTGATTCCAATCATTAAATAAAATAATGCACTCATACCAACAAATATCACTAGTACTGTACAGTACATTAGAGTTGTCTGATAATCCAAGCCAATGGCAGTCCGTGTTGAAGCTGCACCCCATCTCTCTTCTTTCAGACCAGATAGTTGCACTTGTCACAGATTAGTGTGTAGGCTTAACCAATGGAAAATGGAACACATTGACTTTTTTTTTTTTTAACGGAGAATATACTGACACGCAGGCAAAAAGCTAAAAATAGAATATTCAAATCCCCAAAATTAAAACTCGAATTCCTACACATCAAATTAATACTGGAATAGTCTAATAAACACTGGTTACATGACAAGTGTGTGATGCTACAATAACGCAAGGTGCTGTATAGCACAGCAGAATCAAACTGTCAAGCAGTTCAACGTTGTTGAAGGGCGTATTGCCTCTATAGGCATAGCCAGTGAATTTATATCTTCCACAAAAACACTCGTTAGAAAAAACAACATCTAAATTTTCTGGGAGCCATTTGCTATTTTAAGAAAGCTTAAAATAGCGGAAAGCTTTTTCTGTGGCATATTCCAGGGATAAACTATTCCCAATCCGCTTGTTGATGGCTGTGAATGAAATATTAATTCAGTGGGTTAAGAATGCAGACCATATTGCCAGCCTTTACAATCCCCCTTACTTTCCTTACTAGGCAATTTCTTTCCTGCTTCATTTAATGTTATGTTCCCACAGAAATGTCTAACGGTGCATAGAAGACTTAACTAAACAGTAGGAGGCTGCGTTTGTTTCTTTGGTAAAGTGAACTAACTATCTTATCATAACACAGCAACGGAACAGCCAGGAACTGCAAAGTACGACAGCCGTGAGAAAAAGATGCATTGCACAACCTTGCCACACAAAGTACATATGTGGTTTCTCACAAGATACAATTGCAGAAAGCGCACTTTATAAAACGCAGCATATCGCAGATACCCTGCTACTAGAGTCTCTCTCCTGGGGAGTCCACAGATGGCAGCTGATAAGAAAGATGGGTCCTGCTACAAGGAACGCTTGGAAATCAACATCTGTCAGTCTGCTACAGTAGATCTATTTATGTCATCTCTCAGCTCTCCTCCGCCTAACTGCCACCTGAGGAGGCCGGCTTGTGTTCCATCAGCCATCGGCGGCCCTCGTTCTCCTCAGGTGGCACGTCAATCAATCACCTGTCATAATTACCCCTTTCGTCTGTTGAGGAGAAGCATTTCCAACCGCCACCTCCGAAGAGAGCCGAGAGATCCCGCAATTTATCGACAGGTGTGATCTAGCTGCTGCGACAGCCCAGATCTTCACCTCAAAACAGACGTGTTTGTTCAGCGACTGGCACTAGGACGAGCCAATTATCACAGGGCAAGTTAAATAATCAAAGCTAATATCTGCTGGGGTGGAGCTGTGGCACACACAATAGCTCCACTGATTTTGGATTAACAAAACCAAAAGAAAAGAGTTAATATTGGCTGTACTGTTCGTCACGGTCATAAAGATGAAATGTACTTGCATTACCATTTATTATGTAATGTTCCTAACAAATTAGGGAATTGTAAAGCACTTGTTACTTCAATGCACTTAGGGAACAGGCTGTGTTAGGCTGTGTATCTTGTGAGGTGTCAAACAACATTTATAGACTCCATCGACCCCAGCAAGTGCCATTGTGCTATTGTAAAATGCAATTTATTTTGCTACATTCCCATTTTGCTTGATTTCATGGGTTACATTTTCAAGAAATGCACAATTACAAGTAAGGGTAATTTTCCCAGTCACGGTCTGAGGCCCACTAATATTGTTAAAACTCATAAATGTCTGAATCATAACTGAAGCAAATGTACCATAAAATACCCAATTCAGAGCCAACCCCAAGCTCAGCATGCACCGTAAATTAGTCATTTTCAATGTATAAGTTTAAATAAAGTACACAAATGCTTATTATATAGCTTTATAGTCAAATCTCTTCTTAACGCACAGTAGGTTACAATCTCACTAAAGCTCAACATCAGTTATGGCAGTGACCTTTTCATGTAATTGCGTCCAGAGAGAAAGCGAGTAATTTCATGAAGCCCACGCCATCGAAACAGTTAAGGCTACACATAACAGTGTGGCTTTAGAGTGATTGCTGTGTTTCTGCAAACTGAAAGGTCATCTGCACGGCTGATCCCTTTCTGGAAATGAAAGCAGATGGCCAAGCAAACACAACAAGGTAGCAATCAGGACGCTGATAGCGAGGTGAGACGCCGACGTGAATGTGGCACAGGGGTGGACTGACCATTAGCGCTAGTAATTCGGAGAGGGAGATTAGAGGAGGCAGGCAGGCACACTATAACCTTGACTCTGCGGTGCGAACGGAGCACCATAACAACTCACGGCAAGTGCAACTCTGGATACACTAGCAGGATGCTACGTAGCTAGCGGAAGCCCACGCGTTGAGGCCCATTCCCTTCAATTGGGAAACAGCACTCACCATTCGGAGCACACAGGCTGTTAATGAGTAAAAAGATAAAGATGACTTTATGTTACAAAACTTTGGGCTTTCAGTTTGCAGAAAACAATATTGCCTAGTTCTCGTCTGAACCCATTTGGGTACGGTCAAGCGGAGTTGGCGTGGTGCGTAGAGTGGGGCGGCAGGTGGTTCGAACCCCGCTAACTCCTCACCAAGTGTCGAGGTGTCCCTGAGCAAGGCACCTAACCCTAACTGCTCCTACAGGTCAGCTGTCACCTTGCTAACGCCACCATCGGAGTGAGGCAATCCTACACAGTGCTTCTTGTGGGTGGAAGGTTGGAAAAGCACTATATAAAATGCAGTCCATTTGCTATTTGTGGTTCCCTCTTTGGGTTAAATGAAAAAACAAATAAAAAAGTGGGGGTTGGGTTTACAGACTCCACAGTAGACTAATCCTATGACTGACCATTACATCAGCCCATTGCTTTTACCACAGCCCCCACATTTAAAGATATAGTCATTCTGGAGAAAGCTGGTTGATGTTTGAACTCTATCAACACACACCCTCTCTCCATTTAACGGCATAGGGTGCTCCCTCAGAAGCTCCGCCCCACACACCGGAAACGACACTGCGAGAAGGCTGGGACAGTGCTGTGCGGTGCGGTCTGCACCACTTGGTTTGTTTGTGTTCCTGTTTACAGAGCCAGGTCCGTGAAGAAACACCGGGTTACTTTTACAGCGCACCCACACACACACAGAGCAGGTAGATAGCGGATCATGAAGAGATATTCACTGTATAGACTAAATGTGTATTATCGTTTACAATCACTCAGATTTCAGTTGTGAAATTGAATTCCACCATGACATGCAAGTAGGACTCACGATATTTCTCCCGGTCCAAACTGGGAGAAAACAAATTATTTTAACAAACAGTGTTACTATATTAGCTATTTGGGAGTTAAAGAGATTTCTTTTTTTGTTATTATTATTAGATTGTAAAATAAAGCATTGTTGTTTTTTTTTTTTTAACCCTGAATATTCTTACCGAATTCTTACCCATCATTTCTTGACAGGCTATATATAGCATAGGCTACAACCCGTTTAACATTTAAATTCTTCACTAAAATGATCAGACGGTGAAATGCATGTGAGCTGATGATAGGATCACTTACTGGAGACCTGTACACATCCAACACACTCACAGCAACGTCAGTTTGAATAGTGTGGATTTTAACATCCACTGCAGAGGCCACGTCAAAAGGCAGTCAATCTAAAGTGGAGCTTGATATGGGTTTTACACTGGGGTAATTGTTCCTAACTGGCAAGTACAGTTAAAGGCATTAGCATGGAAAATGCGCTGACTGTGGCGTTCCCACCCTGTAGCAAACCATTCCCAGGACTGTCACCCTTCCTCTAGCTCCAATCTTCCCGGACAAAGACCCACCACAGTGACGGGAACTGGGGCATGGGATGGGGGAGCGGGGTATAAAAATACGCATGATGACCTGGACGTCCGGGCAATATTTTTTCCCTACTTCCTCCCACGTCTTGTCCGTGTGCTCAGATTGCTTCTTCCATTTCGGGGGTTCAGTATTTTGTCAGCATGCAATCAACCCACCCCAGCACAGCACACCCCAGCACACCCCAGCACAGCACAGCACCCGGGCGCGCTAGTCGACTGTGAGGAGTTGATTCGATGAATTTGACCAAAAGCATATCAGCTTGCAATCGCTGACTCCACCTTTAAACATCCTCCAATTATTTCCATGAGCAATTTACATCCAGGGAGTGAATAATTTAATAAGAAATTGGATAAATAAAACATATTTGAAATTAGTCATGAATGAATATAGTCCAGGAATAACACTTCTGAGGCATCCGAGGATTGCAACTGCAAGTCATTTGGCCCAAATTCACATTCAGTCTGTTAGGGAAACAGACACACACGCTATGCCTTTGGGTAGTTTATAACCCCAACAGCTACAATATAATCTTTATAGAGCATTAAGCAGCTTTCACATTCACTACCACTTTAGCCTTTTCCTAAAATATACAACATCCACAGACTCTCCACACGTGTAGCCTATGAATGCGAAGCTACTGTACAGTATGTAAACATTGTCAGGCAATCCACGACTCCCGTTCATACACACACGCAAGACTGAAACAGTGTTAATTACTTCACGCTGAACCTTTGGGGAAACCGAGTGTAGTGGCTACATATGAAGGGGTGACACAAATGGAGTGTAAAATAGCATTATCACAGATGCAATGTACTGTACTGTACAGCTGAGTTACACCTGCAGTACATAACCTTACTGAACAGCTGCCTAAAGGGGTAGCTTAACCCTGAGTAACTTGTTTCTGCCAGTGTGAGTATGGATACAATAGATCCCCCCCCCCCATCCTCCACATCTGCTACAGGTTACGGTGCACAATGCTTCATTTTCAGATCTATGTAGATCACTTCTGGTAAGACTGGTGGGTTTTCTTGTTTTATCTGTATCAAAAATACGTGAAAAGGTTTAAGCGGTGCCTGCTGAAGGAGCTATCATGAACACTCATGACAATCTGTCAGAAGCAGTGTCTGGAATAGAATAAGTCAGCATTTCTGAACTACCCTGTGTAAAGCACCGTGACTAAATGTGATCCACACTGTGCTAAATGGCAGCCATCCTTTTTTTTTTCCAATCTCTTCTGCAGTCTCTCTCCCCCCCCCGCCCCCCTTAGTCGTCAAGAAACCCACTCGCGGGCATCAGGAAAATCTATCTTAACGATGATTTGGTTCCACGCTGTTCTCGCAGCGTGCAGAGACCATCTGATTTAAGGATCAGTGTCAGCTTCATCTTCCAAAAAACAAAAAGGTTTAGGCAAGGCTACTTCAAGAGGTATGCTGGTGATGCTGTTGTCGATAATGATGTTTGTGAGCTGAAGGTGCACTTGAGTCTGCGTGGGATGCCTTTTAATGTGTTCATAATTCATGTGACTTGACAGATTCGTGCGATAGCCTCTCAAAACTACTGTTGACAAAAGTTTCCAAAACTTTGTGATTAGTTGTGGATGAAGCAGTCAACTCAAGTGTTATTGCTTGATATGGGTGGAAAGCACAAGGCTAATTAATGACGGCAAAAATGTATTGCCTTTGCCTTTTTAAAGTAGTTCGAGTGCAAATGCTTCCACGTGACGTTTGCATCTTTCTCTTATGCACACATTACGTATTACAGTACGTAGTAAGTATGTATACAGTACACCACAGTGCATGGCTGCATCACTATAAATAACCTGGACTAGGTGAGATTAACAACACAAACAAATGCATATCTCTGCAGAATGACCACATTACAATGTCCAGGATTACATTTTACAGTGATATTTTAATTTGGAGAAATATTAATTGTGTGACCAAATTACGATAAATGTTTGGAAGTAGTCAATTTAGACAACCCTGGAGAACTGCAGTCACTACTCTCAGACCCATGTTCCATCCTTTTTTGCTTTTATTACTGGTATTTTACTGGCAAGGAACACTTGCGCAAGGCTGTTTATTTCTGCAAATGTACAAATATGGATTTTTCTGGTATATTTGGTACATAATATGATCTATCTTGTATTTGCAAAGAGAGAGGAAAAAAAAAACTCCCAAAAAGAAAATTCACATTTAAACAAATTAAATCAACTGTCTAGAAGCCAAGATCCAGCTCTTTGATTGATGATAATCCCGCTTCAGCAGCAGCGAATCCAAGCAGGCTACATCGTAGAGCACGTTCTTGTTATCCTGCAGTACCCATCGCTGGATACAGTATGCCTTGACAGACGCCTCCTTCCTTGGTCAGACGTATTACTACATTTCAACATCTGGTGTGCCTGTCACAAAGCGCTGCATGTCCTCAAGTCCCCCTGGGGCGGCTGCCGCACACGGCTGGAGCTGAATAAAATTGCATAAGACCGAACAAATTAATCCCAGTTTTGGACGAAGCTCGCAAGCGGCCCGATTCACGCGTTTGCAGTCCGCCTTAATATCCCCGCTGACGCCCCCACCACACCCCCTGCTGCTTTCACTCCTTTTCTGGAGTCTTGACCATGTACAGTACGCGGCCACCGTTTGCTTGTTCCACTCCTGCTGTCTGTCAGTTTCACAGCTGTATCCTTCCTGTAGATATTCCTTTTATTCCCTCTCTCATGATCACCCCCATTCTCCTCCAGGGCTCAAGTTTGCGGTTATTGTTTTATTTTCTCCTACCAAAAGAAACGGCTTGTCGCTTTCACTCGTTGTGGGCCGGTTCTCGTCGCCATCACTCTTCGTCTTGACCTCAAACTCTTCCTGTGGGTCAGTCATTCTTGCTAACTTCGAGCTCAAATCAAAACAGTATCGCTCCGCGGTCCTTCACGCTTCACACATAGAAATGCATTGTGAAGCAAAACTTAGTACTACAGCTATGTTGATTTGAGCGGTGTTCGCCACTTTGTTTATGTTACTATTTACGGAGCCAGGGATGTGCCAGAGAACGGTAAGCTAGCCAAATGCGAGGAGATATTTGTTGAATTTGACAAAAAAAAGTGCAATAGCTCAGCATTTAGCTTGCTATAGCTGATGTTACCTTTAAGGTGACGCTTTCTGGCTAAACTTATAGGTATAGTCAGCTATTGCAAGATAAATGTAAGCGAATACCAACAAATATCTCGATGTGTGAGGCGCCGCCACGGAGCGATTCTGTTTTGATTTGAGCTCGAAGTTGGCAAGAATGACTGACCCTGCCTTTAAGTGAAGTTGAGGGTATCGTCTAGTAGTATATTGCGCTCATTACCTTTTAATACAAACGTGCTTCAGCAAAAACATGCTGTTGCCAGGACTGTTAAGCAGAGTTTAATCTTAATGTGGTCACGTAGGCGATCCACCTTGACTTCTTCTGTGGATTTTCATATCTTTCATGCAGTATGCGAGTGTTACGGTGCAGTTCTTTAGGAAAAGTGTGAGAAGAATGCTGATTGACAAGACAAGTGGGTGTTGCATGGCTAGCTGAATGGCCAAGGTCCTCCTTTGCAGGAGGGTGCGGAGGAGCTGCGAACGTCTCCGAGCACAAACGTGTTCCCTGTCTTTTGGAAAAACAAGGCTTCTTGCAGCGTTAATCATCTTCTTCTTCCTTTTCACATGTTCTAGTGTAGCTTTTCACCGTGTCCTCAAAGCAAGGCCCGTGCGATTGCGACTTATCTGCGGCAAACCAAGCTCGAGGACAGAGGACTTGAAGCAAAGTCCTTACAGGCAAGTCTTTCTACTCGGCAGCCATCTTGGGAATGCCTCAGGGCAGTTATTAGGAAGACCATATCTACAGTAAATGAATGTGGAGAGAACGCCACTGCACTGTCAATAATCACCATAGGACACAAACTGCACGTAGACACCACTCAAACCTAATACTTTTTTATTTTTAATAAATAACAAAAAACACCTCTTCAAGGGTAAAATATTTGGTGACTGCCCAAAAATAAGGTTTAAAAAGTCTCTCAACACAGTGGTGTTGAATCCTCCATTTTGAGGCCTTCAGAGTTCTGCAAGGCCACCAAGCACCCACATGCCCCCACACGTCCATTAGGACATGTGGAACAGTGGTCCCACAGGTTTCACATCCACCCAAAGTTAATCAAAATGCTTTTGAGCCGAGCCTTCAATCCAACCGTGCTAGTGTTCCCACAATAACGATTATAAATGGTCCTGAAAAGCTCAAGTATCTTCCCAAGTATCTTCCCATACACTGTAGGACAGGAATGCCCCCGGCACTTGCTTTAGCCATAATGCAGTGTTGCTAATTTTCTCGGCTGCATTTCAACAATCTTACAGTTCATTACCTATCGCATATGCATGAGTTATTGACTTCACACACAAGCAAATCTTAAGAAAGGGGCTCAAAGGCAGAGTTAGCTATTGCAAGCTAAATGTAAGATAATACACTTTTTGTCAAATTCAACAAATATCTCCTCACATAGCTTACCGTTCTCTGTGCATGTTGAAAAAAAAATTATCCTATACTTCTACACAGCCGTGTGGAAATAGCAACATAAAGAAAGTGGCGAACACTGCTCACGTCAACAAAGTCGTAGTACCATCCTTTGCTTCACAATGCGGTTCGATCCGCAGAGAGAGATTATTTTGATAAGTTATCAAGCGTTCTTGAGAATGGCTAGTCCTGCCTTTAAATGGGTAAAGCTAATAGGACCCATCATGCTAACAGTGTTATTCATGAGGTTCGCAACCTTGCATGGATAGGATGCAAATTGGGTGGATAAAGTGTTGGATATTGTTTAGATTACTTGCAAGTTCAACACTATCAAAAGTCTCCCCAGGTTCGAGGGATGCGTGTGCGTGTGTGTGGGGAAGGAGGGGGGGGGGGGTTGCAGCTCAGCAGTTTGCTTGCCACCTAGGGCAAACATATTCGAATAACAACAACAAGATAGAGCATCGTAATGCATTTCAATGGAAGCAAAAATGGAACTCTTCTGGTCTTTTATGTGGGCGTGTCACCAACGGCATTTTGCTGTGGAGGCTGACTTAGGCAGCGCCCAGACAGCTAAATATACCACGCATTGGCCTGAAACAATGACAATTTACTCCAAACAGTTTGCTCCAGAAATACCGTTGTGGCCTCAGACTGATCGTAGGTACTTGGGATTTAATGTACTATACTCAAAATACCAGTTAACACTCCCAGAGAGAAATAATGGGCAATAGTATGGTGAAATATGTGGACCTATTCATTGACTTGCATGGAATGCTGTGTTGTTCTGGTTTGCATAAAGTGTGTGAAAAAAAAGTGCCGTCCGTTGAGACCTCTGCTTCCAAGCTCTCTGGCTTTGCAAGCTCCCGAAAGGAAGCAAAATATATATATAAATAAAACTAACTGGAGAGGGCAACTCTCTGTACCAGGGGGCAAAGGCCATGTCTACAACAGCCCAGTGTCTACAGCAAAACTGTTGGCTGAATTGAAAAATGGTTAAAGCCGAAGATTCAGGCAGGCTCAAGGCCAGCTGTTGTTGGCCATGTGTCTGGCCTCCCTGAGGCTCAGCAAAGAGGAAGACATGGGCTAGACTGGACAGACACTCAGATGATCCATTCCATCCTCTCTATGAAGAGATGACCCCCCTTCCCTCCACACACACACACACACACACACACACACACACACACACACACACACACACACACACACAAGTGCTGTTTGAAGGCGCTTCTGGTCTCTTCTTTGTTCAAGTTATGCCAGATTGCAGAGGACAATCCCATTTTAAGCCAACCAGGGGGTGCCTAAGGTGGTGGGGTGCCCGAAAACAGAAACATCTTAACACTTTAACTGGACTGGAACTGGTTTCAAAGTGGGTATATTTTTAACTTACACCCGTAGAAATACAAATATGCTAACTAGAACCATATATGGTTCTTTGGCTTGTCTTCATAAGGGAACCATTTTGGAATCCTTATTTCTATTGTGTAGTAGGCGCACACACACACAGACACACACACACGGGCATGATGCAGGACAATCTTATGGTCAGGGTGGGTGGTCTTCCACATCAACTGGTTCGACCCAGAACAAGACCGGCCTACTGTACCTGCAGGCATTCTTGAGCAAGATGCTTAAAGGTCAAGTCAGCTATTGCAAGCTAAATGTAAGATAATACACTTTGTAAAATTCAACATACATCTCCTCGCATGTCGCTAGCTTGCCGTTCTCTTTGCGTGTTGAAAAAATAATACGGTACTTCTACACAGCCCTGGCTCCGTAAATAGGAACATAAACGGTGTTTAGTGGCATCTACGTCATCTCACTGACCCACGCTTTGGGCCGCCAGCAGGGTGGCTGTACAAACGCTAATGCCATCAGTGTTTCCAGACTATAATCTCAGCTAAATAAAATTATCTGAGAGCATAGTCGGTAGGGTTGGGAACCGAAACTCGGTTCCAAATTGGAACCGAATCCAAAATGCCAACCGGGTACCCTTAAAATAAATAAAATGGGTTCTGCTAGTCGGTTCCAAAATGCGATTTAGTTATTAGAAAGAGCTTTAGCTGATGTACATACCCATCTGCCTATCACGCTGTACGCGTCATCGCTGCAGTGTATTTCAGAACCTAGCATACATGTACATCGACATAGTGTGAAAGATGGATCTTGCTAAACGGTCAAAAGTGTGGCCTCTCTCCAATACTTTATTCACTTCGACATGAAAACATAGTTATGGGTTCTTTACCTTGTGGGTAGTGCATCCTGTCACACAACAGCTTTTAGGAAAGTTTCAGGTTTTTTTGTAGATGCCAGAAATGACGTTAGCTTAGCTTAATGTAAAGTCAATTTAGTGGCATACAGTGTACCTCGCATGGTTCTACAGTATATAGGCTGGTTTTATGTTATCAGAGGGAAGGAGCCTCCCTCTTGAATTAGCACAGATCCCTGGTTCACTCTTGAGAGAACACGGGTTCAAGCAGTGCAAGCTTTAGGCTGGTCTTTTATCTTTGTCTCTCAAAGACACACACACACACACACACACACACAGAACAACACGGGTTCAGTTGTGCCAGAAACATTGGCACCACACCAGTGTCGCACACTCCTTCTTTCAATAGACACAAAGACATTTCACATGCACGTACAAACACACACACACACACAGTAGCAAAGCATGTCTCAATCCCCCTTTCTCCTTCTGACCGGGCTAAATACGGAGACTGTTATGCAACTCCAGCTGTTTTTCTGCCATGCGGTTAATGTAGAAGGCCGTCAGAGCGAATCCAAGGCTTTTTCAACCCCGGGGGCCCTCAGCCTCTGTCTGTTGCCTTGGTAGAGGCACTGCGTACATTGAATAATGTACCAAAAGGTAACAGGGATGGAGGACTGGGTCTGGTTTGCTTTGCAACCCGGAGTCATACATCCCCCCGGAAATAGTCGAGTTCTAATTGACCTTACAGGCCAGAATAAAGTGGATGATTAGTTGGCATCGATCCGATTTCTTCCCATGATACACGGTGACATTTCCTCCTTTTATTGTATTCTTTTGTTGCTGTTGATCATTTCGTTTTTTTTTCCTTGTTGCTATGGGTCCCAGAAGCCATGCTAATGTGGGCTCGCTAATACAACCCTTCATCTTCTGGCCCTGTGGGTGTGTGTGTGTGTGTGTGTGTGTGTGTGTTGTGAGTGTGTGTGCGTGCGTGCATATACAAGAGCTATTCTGGGCTGCAAAGTTATGGATTTCCCTGGTAAAATGAAGAGGGGGGCAGCAGTCTTTGGGAGTAGTGTCAGGAAATGGAGGCCCCGGTTGACGTAGCGACCTTGTGGGCTGAAAGCCGAGCGCTCGGTGCTTTTTGCAGATTAGGAGATCAGTTGTGCGACGCGCCTTCCCCTCTGGGCCGATCTGAAAGATGGAGAACCGTGGTGGGGGAGAGAGAGAGAGGGAGAGAGAGAGAGGGCCTTTCATTTCGCCATGCCACTCTGCTGTCCCAGAGCTGTGGATGCTCAATCTGCCTCTCTGAATCGGCTTCCAAAAAACAGGCTTTGCCGCTGTAATGCAGAGCAAATCTCTAATTACATTTCTTTCTTCTCATCTCGTTTTTTTTTTTTTTTTTTAGGGAGGGCTTGAATGGCAGAAGTCATAATTACGGTACCTTTTATTATGCAAATTAATAGGCTGATTTCGAAGAATTAATTACCTTGCGTCCCTAGTTTGATTAGCAAATGAGTTGTTTTCTCCTATATCCTGTTTGTTTGCGCAGGGCTCCTTTCGGTGGGTAATGAGGAAACAAAAAGGTGACGCAGATGTCACGCGCTGGATGAGCGGTGGAAATTGAATATTTACTCACAACACCCGCCAGATGAGACGCGCTGCAGCGGGGCTTCCTGCAGCCGTCCGTTCGCTCGATTCACCCCTAGCACTGAGGAGTCCATCCTCTGGAAGCACACCAAAGCTAAGATAACCTTGTCCGTGTATGTGTGTGTATCGCGATAGAGCCACATTCTCTAATCCCCCTTGACCTTTTTTTTTTCCCTTTTTCCAATTTAGCCCACCTCACGATTTCAGGCCCTCACCACTACCATCACCACACACACACACACACACACAATAGGGTGGTAGGAGTCAAGACAACAGTCTGGCAAATGAAATGCATGAACAGACAGCGAGCACACAATGAGGTCCCCCTGAATAGACCGAAATGAACTAGTTTTGACAAAGCCGGGGGATGAAAGCGGGTCGGATCAAAGGTCTGAGCCTCTGATTTACTGGATGAGGGAACTCTCCAACCTGACAAAAGCCAGACCCCCTGACTTGTACCTGCGACTCACCTCCACAGCCAGACACGATATCCATCCCTCTCTCATTCGTTCATTATCACGGGGGTTCGCAACTGTGAGGACAATTACCAACTTAATTGGGTCTGTTAATCGTTCAGAGGCTGGCCATACAAGCCCCGCTGTGTTAGAATTCAATAACTTCCAGCCTGGGATGAATGAGACCGTGTCAGTATTCAAAAGGCAGGTTTCAAATGCCAGACTGTATGAGCAGACAGGAAAAAATTTTTTTAATAAATAAATGATCAGGCATTCTCAGTCGCTGGACCATTTCATCGATGAAGGTCCACCCTTTGCACTCGCCTGCTATAAGCCTGGCATCCTACATTGGCATGTCTCATAACTAGCTCAGCAGTGCTAGTAGTACAGAATAAGCTTCAGCATGGCAGAACCACAAATTCATCCTTCCTTCAAGTTCTTCCTTCCTGTGGATCATAACCAGGGATTAAATTGGGTGCTGTTGGAGCTGGGCTCCAACCCTTTCAGTAGGCTACCTGTTAAAAAATGTGATTAGTTATTAGGCATTATAATTTAACATAATTTTCTCAGACGTATCATTATTATAAATGTATTTCGGGCGAGTAGGCCTATGTCTAAAATCTCTGGATATAGACTATGTTTTTGTTTTGAGTTTTTGCCGTGGTTGAATTATCATGAGCGCAGGTGGTCACAAGGCTGCGTTCAAGTCGGTGTAATGTTTACAGTTCCATTTGAACATAGGCAGTTGTGGACTCAACGCCAGGCTACAGAACACGTAGGGCCTACAAAACAGGGAAGAGAGTTGACCTGTGCGTTGCACAACTTGAACATATTTACACAGCCATCATTTTAGCTTTGCTGCTGCTTACTGCTCTACAGATATATCCTACTGTACATTATATCCTGCCCTACAGTCATGGCCGTACCCACGTCACCACGGTCGACCTGTACCTCTGTAAGGGGTCTTAAAATAACTGCCTTAAAACTACACTAGGCTACTTTGGTTCTGTAAATATATAGTGTTTTACAAAGATAACAGATTCCCTTATTTGATCATCGCATATGAACTCGGCGTTCACCGATCACCGGCATGGGGGGAGTGAATGATCATTGCAACAAATGCTTTACTAAAAAAACGGCAGTCCTTTGATTTACATTCACGATCGCTGTGTGATGAAGGCCACTGCATAAGCTCCCAGCCTGCAGCCTGAATCTGCCCGAGTGTGGACTTCTAGAGTTTTCATATAACGAACGTGGAACGTTGAGCAGGAAGGGCAGGAACCAGGCGCAGGTTTCGGGTGCAAAGGGTCTTTAATAAAAGAAAAAGCAAGGCTGCATCTGAATACTCAGTATAGCCTACCTTTGGTGAAGTACCTACTACCCAACCGTTAGTCTAGTACGCTTCTATGAGTAAGCGAGTGAGTAGTAGGGACACAATTCGGATATACTCAACTGCCATCTCACCTGTCCTTTGACCCGGATGTTTGCTGCGAAAAC
>JAODUE010003071.1:0-11390 GCA_027564755.1 Amblyopsis hoosieri
TAGCAAAGCATTCACACACACACACACACACACACGCACACACACACACACACACACACACACACACACACACACACACACACAGAGGAGCATGGTCAGTTTACAGGGCCTACAGGGTCAGCATTCAGGTCCATACAGGTGGTGTGATTGCTACTGTACAGTGGCTCTTGAGGGCCATATGAACATGAGCACAGAACATGAGCGTACTGTATAGCTGTGGTTCTGTCAGAAGACAGTCTGGATACCCTGTTCGCATTATCGTTTTCACAGCCACCCTGCTGGCGGTCCAATCAGGGTGGGCTAGCGAGATGATGTTGTCGAGCGTGCTTCGAAATGGTGGTGGAGCTAGATGAGGAGATCAAAACAATCAACACTGTCCTAGGGTTGAAAATTAACCAGAGGTACAGTAGGCGGCAACTACTAATCTCTAATTAGCTTGGTCTTTTCACGTGTTGTGTGCAGTAGTACGTGTACCTTGCATTTATGTTATAGGGCGACAGTGGCACAGTGGGGAGATCACCTAACTCGAGGTGTCCCTGAGTGAAACACATAACCCTACACTGCTCCCGGTGGTCAGGTGGCATTTTGCAATGGCTGACACCACCATCAGTGCATGAATGTGTGTGTGAACGGGTGAATGTGAGACTACCGCCTTGAGTGGGCCGGAAGGTTAGAAAAGTGCTATATAAATGCAGTCCGTTTACCATTTATATCGGTTGCTTTTGACATGCGTGTTTATCATCATGGTATTTCCGTATTAGCTCTGTCTGTTGCTATATATATATAGCCTCTTCAGATGATTGTCCTCAGTCACTGCGCAGTACACAATCTAACTCCCTTATTAGCCCATCGTTGCCGAAAGGTGCATTCGCACGACGGGCTAGTGGCTCTAAATTTAGACTCGCCCGAAAAGTATGCTACTCGCACGAGGCGAGCGGGCGACCTTCATTTCCAGCCCTGGGTGTATCTTGATAATATTGATATAATGATAATAATATATGTCTCTGTCCCTGCCATCTAACATTTAGCATTTAATAAATTGATGTCATCATTGGAATCTATTCTTTAGTCCTTCTCTCTAAAATGACATTGCCAGATACAGCACATTTTGTAATATTTGCTATCTGGCCATGACACACACTAATCACACCTCATAATGTCCACACAGAAGGCATGTGAGCTAATCGCCACAGTAACCGGCAGTCGTAACCCAGTAACAGGTCCTATTCTGTCCATTAATTGTGTCCACATATCCGTTTGTGTTGGCTAGCTACAGTAACCAACGGCACAGTGAAGCATAAAGCAGGGGCGCCGTTATGACTTTCAAATCCCATCCTGTCTTCTGGGCGCTGTTGCCACGGTTGCCAGCTAAACACACAGCAGAATGATCAGCAGCGGTGGCAAGGTTATGTGCTCACTCACATGGACACACACACACACACACACACACACACACACACACACAGAGGAAAAGCATCTGCTCAAACATAAAGGGTGCATGTACTGTATATGCACACATGCACACACACACACACATGTCAGCCTGTTGTCATTAGTAATGATGAGACATAGGGAGGGCGGGCCAAGTGTGTGAATGGCATTCTCTGTATTCCGCTGATGAGGAGCTGCGGCCACACAACACACACTCCCTTTTCTACATGTGTGGATGTGGATATAGCTGTGTGTGCGTGTGTGTGCGTGTGTGTGTGCGTGTGTGTGTGTGTGTGTGTGTGTGTGTGTGTGTGTGTGTGTGTGTCTTTTCTCGTGGGAACCTGAGCCATTCATCATGTCTGTCTGGACGCACCGTGCCCTCTGACATGCGTGTTTACCTTCCACATGTGCACGGTGATGCCGGGCTGCCGTAGGTGTGTGTTGTTATGCCAGGGCCCTCACCTCTCCTCCCCATCAATGGAGGGCTTCATCGCGGGGGCAAATCCGTCCGAGGCAGCCTCTCATCTGGCACGGCCAGGTCATTAACCCTCCGTCCCCTGGGCCCCACGGTAGAACAATATTCATTGTGTTTTGATTTATGTTGGTGCTCACACGACAAGCACTGCGAGGTTACGAAAGCATTCACTTAAAGGCGGGGTCGTCATTCTCGCTAACTTTGAGCCCAAATCAAAAAAGTATCGCTCCGCGGGCCTCTTTTACGCATTGAATCGCATTGTGAAGCAAAGCTTTGTACTACAGCTTAGTTGATGTGAGCGCCATTTTGTTGTTTTCTGAGCCAGGGCTGTGTAGATAGATGCTTTTTTTTTTTTTCTTCAGCACGCACAGAGAACGGTAAGCTAGCGAAATGCGAGGAGATATTTGGTGAATTTGACAAAAATGTGTATTAGCATACAATTAGCTTGCAATAGCTGACTATACCTTTAAAGATAACCGTAGCACTGAGGCTAGTGGAGGGGTAGGGACCGTACGCGTGGCAAAAGGACTACAGTAATGGTCTAGGACAGGAGAAGGGCTTAAAGACAGACCACTGGACAAACGACAAAGGGTCAGGTGATAGACTGGTAGGACAATAACCACGGGGTCAGAACAGGGTGACACGGGCTAAACATGGACTGGGGAAACACAGAACACAGGAGAACGTGGACTGGGACATGACTAACAGACATGGAGCGCGTGACAGGGACTGGACCATGACAATAACACGGCAGAGATGTTAAAGGTTGACGTGGGGATCTAGAACTTGAGTTCATATCAGTATGTAAAAGCCAAACATTGTCCATTTCCATGCATAGTATGCATGCATATGCATAGCCTGCACTCACCATAATGTTATATCCATTGGATATGAAGAACTATAGGCAACACTGGCGGAGCTATATAAAAGCAGTCCATATATAAAAGCAGTCCATTTACTTGTGGAGCCATTGTGTATTAATATGAATCGGAGGCACACTTGTATAAATCAAACACACTGCTCACATACACACACAGGCATAATGTACACATGCACACATCCCTGCAATGTCTGTGTTCTTAGAGCAATATTTTCCTTTTGCTCCATTCTGGCCAGACAAATATTATACTCACAAAAGGGCTCATTGACGCAATACTTTAAAGAATAATTGTGATTTCACAATCCATTGGGTGACGCAATGGTTTAAGATGAATTGCTGTGATTTCACAATCCATTGCTAAAGACCCAACATTGATACTGTATACATAACGATCAAAATCAACATCAGTGCACTGCTGTTTGAACATTGAACTATTAAGTGGAGTGAACAGGATAGCAGACGATGTCCTCTGTGTGACCCCAGCTCACGTTTCCCGACACTTTACACAGACACGCTTTAAGCCGCGGCTACCTCTGAGCCGCTGTCATACAGGGGGAAGGTTGTGAGCCACGCGGTGGCTGGTTGAAGAGGCTCTGTCTCGTAAAATGTGACGCGTGAGTCACTTGTAAGCTGGAGCTGTCTCATAAATAAAGTACGGCACTGACAGATATGTCGAGGCTCAAAGAGGCAGCGGGTCATGTAGGGAAGCCTGCATATGGGACTGTTTGTGTGTGAGAGAAGGGGGGGGGGGGGGGCGAGCATGTGTGTGGTTGCTCAGACAAAATGACAGAGAGAGAATGGAGACCCGCTGTCCTCCACACAGAGGAAATGGTGCCTGCTGGTTTGCTGCTGTGGTCACTGTGCTCGCTTGCTGACCCACTGACCCTGTAGCCATGTGTTCACACTGCAAATAGGTTGGCCCCTTGAGGGTCCACTCAATGTGCTGAAGCAAAACAATGTTTTACTTCTGCATTCTGTCTGTCTATCTGCCTCCTGTCTGTCTGTCTGTCTGTCTCTGTGTCTGTCTGTCTGTCTGTCTGTCTGTCTGTCTGTCTGTCTGTCTGTCTATCTGCCTCCTGTCTGTCTGTCTGTCTCTGTGTCTGTCTGTCTGTCTGTCTATCTGCCTCCTGTCTGTCTGTCTGTCTGTCTGTCTGTCTGTCTGTCTCTGTGTCTGTCTGTCTGTCTGTCTGTCTATCTATCTGCCTCCTGTCTGTCTGTCTGTCTGTCTCTGTGTCTGTCTGTCTGTCTGTCTGTCTGTCTGTCTCTGTGTCTGTCTGTCTATCTATCTGCCTCGTGTCTGTCTGTCTGTCTGTCTGTCTGGCTGTCTCTGTGTCTGTCTGTCTCTGTGTCTGTCTGTCTGTCTGTCTATCTGCCTCCTGTCTGTCTGTCTGTCTGTCTGTCTCTGTGTCTGTCTGTCTGTCTGTCTGTCTGCCTCCTGTCTGTCTGTCTGTCTGTCTGTCTGTCTGTCTGTGTCTGTCTGTCTGTCTGTCTGTCTATCTATCTGCCTCCTGTCTGTCTGTCTGTCTGTCTGCCTCCTGTCTCTCTGTGTCTGTGTGCGTTTTTCTCTCTGTCTGTCTGTCTGTCTGCCTCCTCTCTGTATGTCTGTCTGTCTGTATGTCTGTCTGTATGTCTGTCTCTGTGTGTCTGTATGTCTGTCTGTGTCTCTGTGTGTCTGTCTGTCTATCTATCTGCCTCCTGTCTGTCTGTCTGTCTCTGTGTCTGTCTGTCTGTCTGCCTTTCTCTCTAGTCTTGGACGGTTGGAGGAGGAAGGCCTGGTATTTATCACACGTACCTAATAATTACTATCACAGGAAATAGCTTTGAGGAAGTGGGCGCACTAGGCCTGTTAATTAGTGTCATTCGTTCACAGAATACGCATGCGTGCGCACGCACACACACACACAGCTACACACACATGCACATATGCATGCACACACACACAGAGCTAATTAGTTTTCATTTGGCAAGTGGAGAACTCTCGACCCAATCTGATTGGCCCCTGGGCCCCACTCCCAACTTTACCATGTTGTATAAATCTAAAGTCTTAATGATTAGAAGGCTTGTGTTTGTCTCTGCGCTGACGCATGTGTACGTGTGTGTGTGTGTGTGTGTGTGTGCGTGTGTGCGTGTGCACGTATAATTGATTAGGTGTTCCCTACGGGCGTAAACAAACAGGTCTGGGCCCAAACGTTACCACGCAACGACAGGCCTACACCAGGTTCATGACAGCAATAGACAGAGAGGGAAATATAGAGAAACATAGATTGATAGGTAGATATGTTTCATATTGTATCCTACTTCGGACAGTTTAACAAAACACATTCCACGTGATGTTTGGTTTTGTGTAGCCGTCCAGAGGAGGAGGATGTGTGTTTGTAGAAAGCTAAGCTGTAACCGGGAGGTTCTCAATAGAGGGGATTAATTGGGCGGAGATGTTGAAACAACTTGAATGTGGGTTCTGTCTTTGCTGACAAGCGTTTGGCCACGGATTAGACACTCCGCTGTGTGAATAGAGAGCACAACTCTGTGCGTGTGCGTGTGCATGCGTGTGCGTTTAAGCCCAAAGTGGGGGCCATTAATAACCGTGCAGTGTTTGTTTAAGACAAGATGGACTTGTTAATGTCCACTCTGATAAAACATTACAGACCTTCCCAGCTGGCATCTTTGCTGATAGACACGTCATCTTTATACTGTATGCACACGTACATCCACACTAACTCCCCATACTGGATGCGTAGTTGCGTACCTTTTCACAGGAATTCCATTCATTTCCTACGCAGCGTCGAGCTCGCAACATTGCGCTGCGTATGCAGTAGCGTCAGTTGAAGGGCTACGCACGCTCTGAAAAATTGCATGCTGTAAAACGCATGCGTAAACGTGACCTGGCTGTACCTAATATAAAGCTGTGGTTAATTTTATTGGCGAAAATTGTACTCGTACTGTATTATAACCACATTTCCCCTGGAGGAATGTCATTTTCATTCAGGTTTCATTACATTTTCTTACTAGGATCGGCCATGGGAGCTACATCACCATGGATACCAACTGTAATTAGAAAGTTGTCATGTACGTAGAATGTTGCATTGTGGTTGCATAAAAAACTACGCAGCATAGGGAAACATCGCATCCAGTATGTAAGCGGCGTTAACACACACATTTGCACACATGCATCTAACTCTACAAATCAAATCAAATGTATTTATAGAGCACATTTAAAAACAGCGAGTGTCAACCAAAGTGCTATACAATGAACAGAAACAGAAAGGAATAAAATACATCTACAGTGTAAGATACAACGGTATGTGGATCTGATCAGGAAGGAGAACAAAGGAGAAGACAGTTTGAGAGAGAGAAAATGGGGAGAGAGTGATTCAGGTTATTACCTGGTGGCTCAGTGCAATCTAATCTGCGGTGAGATCTTGACTTTAAAATAGTGGTTCAGTGAAGTGCCCACAAGCCCCACCGATGCGGGCGCACGATGCACCAGTGTGCCCGCACCACTTCCTGGCATGTGTTCACACACGTCCTTTACAAGACCTCCCGAGCCACCCTCTTCTCTTTCTGTATCTCTGTTGTCTGACTCTCTCTCTCTCTCTCTCTCTCTCTCTCTCTCTCTCTCTTTCTCTCTCGTTCTTTGGATATGTTTTTTATGTGGGTGTGTTGTCTCCCTTTCTATCTGTCTATTATTCTTTTCTGTCACTACTCATTGTCTCTTGTTACTTCTCTCTCTCTCTCTCTCTCTCTCTCTCTCTCTCTCTCTCTCATTTCTCTGCTGTACTGTGCATTGTGCTCTCTGTGTGTCTTTGTCCCTCTCCCTGTTTTGCCAGCATTACAGTTGCGGCCCCTCAGAGTGATTTGCCTCACATGGCTACCGGGAGCTTTTAATACAGCACAATAGTAGGATAGCCTACTTCCCAGCACTGAGATGCTGCAAATCCTACACACACAGCAAGCACAGCAGCCCCTGGCACTCCTGGTGTGTGTGTGTGTGTGTCTCTCTCTGTGTGTGTGTGTGTCTGTGTGTGCGCGTGCATGCGTGTGTTTGTGTGTGTCTCTCTGTGTGTGTGTGTGTGTGTGTGTGTGTGTACATCTTTTCACGTCTAATCTTTTTAATTCAAACTGTAATTATCATTATGTACTTCTCAGCAAAGGCAGGAAGCAGCCCGTGCAGGTTTGAATGAGAACATACCCTCCTTGTTTGTGTGCATAGAAAGGTTGACTTGTACATACACGCGTTTATGTATCGTATTTGACGTGCAGGAGTATTTCTTTTTAAATGTGAAGTTATTGGGTTTGTGTGCGTTTGCACGTGAGTGTGTGTGTGTGTGTGTGTGTCTGTCTGTGTGTGAGGATTGACATATCTTCCAGTTTCTTATCATTCTCCCTACTGTAACTAATGACAAACTAGAAACACAGACATCTACATTGTTGGACGGAGTGCAGGAGAAAGTGTGGAGAGTAAGTAAAATATATCAATAGAGAAACTGCTGTACATTTTTAAGATCACCACTAAGATTATGTTCTTATAAAAACAAATCCAATTTTGTCTTATTTGTTTGTGGAGTACGATTGGCATTCACAAGCATGATTGAAGCTGTTGAGTTTCACAAGTGAGCAATAAAAAACCTTTGTTTCATTTTATGGTATCACAGTTGACGTCCAAGAACAATGCTGCCGTTACATAAAAAAAAAAACAAATGAAAGAGCATGCTAATTCACTGGCTGGCCTGGGGTTTATTTGGGCCAAGCACTCCATCTTTTCAAGATGGCGACCGCAAAATGGTCTGCGGAGGCCTGAAGCTTTAAAGCTAGCGTCAGTCGGACACAGACAGCCTTCATGTGGTCTGACAGGCGAGGCTTAGGCAACACTGGTCACCAGTAAAAATCAGAGAGAGAGAGAGAGAGAGAGAGAGATAGAGTGGGAGAGAACAAGAGTGACATTGGTTTGGCTAACCAATGTTATTACTATGTTACTAACTGTGCTTTTTTTTCTTAGCATATAAACTTGAAAACGTTTAACACTCTGTTTTCTCTGCTTTGGCAAGAGGGTGTGTGATTACACTGCACAAGTCCATTCAATTCAAGTGTGTATTATTCATATTTGAATGCATAATGTGTAAGGCTCCCACCCAGATTATTTTGCGGCCATTAGAGAAGCAACACTTTTGATATAAAACACTAGTGGCCCTTTTCCATAGCGCGAACATGCTCAGCTCAGCACGGCACGGTATGGCAGAGTGCCAATACAGCTCCGTTATTCACAGGCAGCGGAACGAGAGCGTTATTAAACTCTCACTTTATATTGATTCTGTATCTCTATATCTGTATGCTGCATTGGCTTTGCTGAAAAACATTAGTTAATTATATCTTACCGTACTTCCATAGCTAGTTAAGCCTAGAAAAATGCTATTTAGCCTATCTTAAACAAAGGTGAACAAACAGTCAGGATTTTAATCCAGCTTCCTTTGATATCTGTTTCGTTTGGATAATGCATGACACTGCGCTGCAAATTTAAACTCCGAGTCGACTTCTGCGAGCGGAGCTAGTTTGCAACATCAAAGTTTTCCGCTTGAGTTGTCCCCGCTCTCTCACTACTGGGAACCAGGAACGCATGGAAAATCAAGCGCTACCAACTCCACTCGCAGCGTCAACAGATTGTTTTGCATGTTTCATGTTCAGGCTGTGAGGCAGGAGAGACTGACTGAGCCACTACTTTAAAAAAATACATAATAAAATTGAACAATACGACTAGTATTTATCGTGCCAACTAGAGATGGTCCCAGCGTTTAACCGTTTAACCGACTAATCGCTGACATCCCTACTATTTATCAGACATGGATTATTTAAAATGATCCTAGACTAAGAAAATTAGTAGATCTTTAAATTTTTGTTTTAGTAGACGCATTGCACTGTATGTCCGGGGAATATTCATACACACCGCATTGAGGTGACAGCATGTGGGCAAAAACATGCAATAGATACAAGAATGCCGAAAACGATCACTTAACTTTGTCCAACACACAAACAAACGTTATAAATGTTAGTCTATGCCTTAAACTTCACTCTCCACGAGTGAGTTTGTTCTGTCTCACTACGTTTAGCCTACTCCATTCATTGCGAGTAGACTACCCGATCGAGCTAAAAGAACAAAACAGTGGTAGCCTAATTAAGAGAAACGCTGAAAATAGCCTAGGCTTAATTTTGTGTGTCGCACCAACTTTCTCTGTCAGCCCCACTAGGATTGCCTTAATGACACGATGATGGAGCCTATAACGTCACAGCGGTTCAATTGCAGGCGGGCTGGCTCACTTTGGCCCCACTCCAGAGCAGGCCCATCTCAGGTGCGGCTTGATACGACTTGGCTGCGGTTAAACTGGTCATGAAAACACAAATGAACGCGGCACGGCTCGACTCGCCGCGGCCAAAGCCCCATAGGTCGCGAGCATCCCCTCTGCACCTGACAACAAGAACGCTACCAACCCATCCCTCAACTGAAAACCCTTCAAACTGTTTGCAAACAAACCAAGTCAGTCTGCAGTTGCAAATGATGAATTGACCCTTTGAAGGTTTCCATGAGCACATCTCCTGTCTCTCTTAGGGACGGGAGACATCAGTGATCTTTGTATGCCAATCTATCTACAGTATATGAGTCTCTCTCTCATGCGCGCGCACGCACACACACAAATGGCCTGACATACATAACCTACACTCTCATATCAGCATGTCTGTGGCCCCTTCTAGACATACAGTAGGTCTCTGAGTTCAGAATTCATTTAACTCAAGTGTGTGTTTGTCCTTGGGTTACACACTCGATTGAATTAGACAAACACACGCACGCACGCACGCACGCGGCTGTACACACACACACACACACACACACACGCACGCACGCACAAATACACATTTGAACACAGATCTCTATTAAGTTAAAGAAGAGAGTGTATTCTTCCACTGCAAAGGGCTTTTATGTGATAAGATCAGCCCCGGGTGCTCTCCTATGCAGGATTCCTGTGCACATCAAACAACAGTAAACCACATCACAGGGGCAGGAAGAGCGCAGCTACATTAGCCAGCCCATAAAGAACATGTGTGTAACAGGAGAGTTAAGCTAGCCCACTACAAACAGTTTACGCACATATAGAACAAACATACGGACAAACATAGACAGGCATTCAGCAACACTGTGCTGTGCCTTGTTCAGCTATATGCTCGTGCACAAACATGCACGCACGCACGCACACGCACACACACACACACACACACACACCTACATACAGTACTGTATGTACATTGAGTTATGTTTACTGTAAGTGTGTAGATGTCTAATGAGTGATATCCTATTAGTGTGCATGTGTTTTGAGTATGTTTTACTACTTCTAAGATGCATGTACAGTATGTACGGTATGCACATACCGTATGTGTGTACGGGCACATGCAAAAACACACAAGCTTTTAGTTTTATCAATATCATTCGGCCATATTCAGCATTTTACTCCTTCCAACTGGGTCTGGCTAAGGCATGGTTAAGGTAATGGTCTGGTAAAACATGGCGCGAACACACACACACACACACACACACACACAGAGGACCAGGGTAATGGGCTGGTAACTCAATGACTTTAAAATGCGGGAATGCAGGAATGGGCTTGCTGGACAGATGGGAATCATTAGCTTTATTGGTACACAACTGGTACTGACACAGACCCCAGCCATACACCCAACACCGCCCCTCCACCGCTTCAATGTTCCTCCCTCTTCTCTCTCCTGTGTGTTTGGAGAGAGAGAGAGAGAGAGAGAGAGAGAGAGAGAGAGAGAGAGAGAAAAAAAAGAGAAAAATGAGAATTCTTACTGATGATGTGTTTGGTCACAAACTCCCTCGATGTCAGAGAGAGAGAGAGAGAAAGAGAGAGAGAGAGAAAGAGAGAGAGAGAGGTTGACCCAGATTGAGTTTGCCCCCACATTTCTTTTCCTCACATTGATTTGAAACAGAAATCCCCCACTTGTGCTTTCCAAGCCACAGGCAGTGAGATACAGTATCAGCCTCCACAAGTAAACTCACTGTGTGCGTGTGTGTGTGTGTGTGCGTGCATGCGTGTGTGCGTGCGTGCGAGAGAGAGTGACATAGAAAAGGCAAGAGACAGGCGTGTGGATGATCCCAAATAAACTCGATTCCCATCAATCATGCCAGCTGGTCCCTGCCTCCCCTCCTTTAGCAGGAGACAACGTCTTCATGACTATAGACAGCCAAGATGGAGTCACATTCTAGAATGCTATGGCATGAGCTTCAGTCGCAGTCTGCCAAGCATGCTCCACAGACAGACAGACAGACAGACAGACAGACAGACAGACAGACAAACCGACAGACCCCAGCGTATGAGTGAAATCGAGGCACACACAGGGCCCACCCATGCTCTCTGCTGAACTACACCAGCATCCCCAACATGGAATCCCGAAGATGGCGTACGGACCGGCATTACCACCGCTGCCGAATTAGGTAGGGCAGGTAGGGCAGAAGCTGCCTGGATGGAGAGGGAGGGAGGGAGGGAGGGAGAGAGAGAGAGAGAGAGAGAGAGAGAGAGAGAGAGAGAGAGAGAGAGAGAGAGA
>JAODUE010003073.1:0-11389 GCA_027564755.1 Amblyopsis hoosieri
GACAACACAGCTCTCAGGATCATAGGGACACACAAACCTCTCCACCACGATAAGGTGATGGTTCCCGGAGAGGGAACATCACGGGCATTTCATAGAAGTTGAACCTACAGCACAGTAGGTTCAACTGTGCTGTATCAGGCATAACTAAGGTACATCTCTCTGGACCGCTTGGTTGATTGGTTAAGTGTCTGAAAGGTTTGTTCCTGTCTCCTGACTAGTCCACACATATTTCTATGATGTGGCATTTTCTATGATTTTTGACCTTTGGTCCACACTGTAACGCTGAACGGAGGTGAGGACCCAAACGCACAACACTCAAAATAGGCAGTAACACGGGGAGCAATATATATATTTGAAACAACCGACACAGGACTGGGAATACACTAGGGCAGGGCTATTCAACTCTGCTCCTGAAGGGCCACATCCTGCATGTTCTAGATCTCTCCCTGCTCCAACACACCTGATTCAGGGTTGTTAGAAGCCTGATAATGGGTGCGGCCCTCCAGGACTGGAGTTGAATAGCAATGCACTAGGGCAGGGGTGGGCAATCCCAGTCCTGGAGGGCCGCTGCCCTGCATGTTTTATATGTCTCCCTGCTCCAACACACCTAATTCACATGAATTGGTCGTTCTCTGCAGAAGCCTGATAACGACCCACAAGTAGACAAGACAGGAGGACAGACCAGATTGGACATCAACAACGAGTTGCGGGTGATACACATGAGACTTGATTACACAGACACAGGTGGAACTAACGAGACTAGGAAACACAAGGCAGGGAGTGACAGAGAAGGCCTGAAACACACAGGGAACCAGGGAAGTCACAAGACAGGGACCATGGGAAGGACAAAACGCTACACACACGCGTTTAAGATCGCTGAAGATTTTGCAAAACTTCCTATTTTAGTGTTTTTTAGCGTTCTAGAGTTTTTGGCTTGTAATTTCAACTTGTGTGCTTTGTTTGGGTGATGTGTTTTTTAATGACAGCACTGAAAGCATGTTGATTTGTTTTAAATATTGTATGCATGGACTGGAGGTCTCTGTTCCTTGTGACACTAGCTGGGTTTACATGGACCCTATTATTCACATTATAATCGGGTTGAAAGCCCAACCCGAATGAAAATGCTCCTTACAAACACCTCAATCGGAATATAATTCCAAAGCAGAGAGGTAGTATACCCTGCTAAAAAATCCAGCATTGCTGGTCACCAGCATAAGGTATGTTTTGCATGCTAGAACCAGCAGGGAATGCTGGTTTGCTGGTACCCCGGCATCCCATGCTGTTTTCTGGTGTACCAGCATCCCATGCTGGTTGCTGAGGTGCTGGTATACCAGCATTACCCCATCACTAACCAGTATGAACCAGCCTGGACCAGCAGTTCACCAGCACAAACCAGTATGAACCAGCCTGGGCTAGCACGGAATTCATGCTGGTTTATGCTGGATTTTTTAGCAGGGTAACCCAATCCATAACCCGATTGAAAGAAGAATTCTACCATGTAAACGGTTAAACCTCATTACTCTTCTGTGCATGCCTGGGCTACTGTTGTTGCTGACTTGATTGGAGAACAGACTGTTGGCTATTCTGCACAGCCATTGTACAAAGTCTGGATTGCGACACATGCAAATAAGTGAATGGGAGCTAGTACAGTGACTTCATCTGGAGCTGTACATGTCTCCTAACCTGACATGCCAGAGGAATTGTTGTCACAAGTCCATCTGGGGAGCCGTACATTGAAACTGTTTGTGAATGGCTATACTTTCAAAAAAATACTTGGTAGTTGCTTGGATGAACCATCTGGTCGTTTTCGCTGTCGGCACCATGGTCGGCACACATAACCACGCCTGTATAGGTATAAACACGATGTTGATTGGAAAACCTGGCACGTATAGCTATATACACGTCGCTTATTAGAAAGTTCAGTAGCTACTCGGACACATTCAAAATGATTCCGAGGCTTTCCAGATTGATTTTCACGGCAAAACTAAAGTGAAGTACAGTACAATGTTTACCTGGGCAATAGTGATGATAATAAATAGTGATTCATAATTGTAATACTGTTAAAATTAGCTCCATCGTAATGGATGCCCTTTTTTAAGTGTTTAGACCTGCCCCTGTGGTACTGCATGTGTCTGCCAAAAATGCAATCAGGCAAAGTTCAAACACAGAAAACCAGCAAAACATACAATATAAAGTTTATATTGTATGTTTTACCTGTTCTCTGTGTTTATATTATAAACAATAGAGACCATAGGCAATCACAGAGACAAAATATAACCCTCATTTTAAATGCGCAGATGCTAAGTAAGTGACTAATGTGACAAAGGGGAGTAAATCAACAGAACATCCCCAATGCCAGAAGTCACTCTGGCGACCTCTGGTGGCACAAAATATATCTCAGCCTCAATCAATCAAACATAACCATCTATCACCGCAGCACCCCCAATAACTCATCCCCAAAGTCTTCCACACAGAGGAGGGCGCAAGGTAGTGGATTTCTTACCATACTGCTCTACAGTATCACATTGTCAACAGAGGCAGGCAGGTATGGAAACATCAAAGAATAACATGAGAGAAGCAAGGCCCATCAAAGCAGGTATTATCAGCCTGCTGAGTGACAAGCTCTGCCCATAGAGCACAGTTCTGAAAGAATAAGCATCGTATGTAACTCAAGTCATTAAGGTAATACTATGTAAACATGGCCTTACCTACAGTACAGAGGAGGTAAACAGGAATCTATATCGCCTTTAAAACATTACCTTCTTAGACATCAAACATTTCTTATAGGTAATTTTTCTGTTCAGCACATTGCCTATAGAGCCTGCTGACTGAGAGGTAGGAAAGTCTGTTTATTTAAATTGATGTGCCTGTAATTGCACATTTCCACTGCTGGTACCAGCTCAACTCGACTCGCCTTTTTGCTTTTCTACAGGGCAAAAGTTGGCATAGTACCTGGTACCAGATACTTTTTCTAGTACCTGCTCTGTTGAGGTTCCAAGCGAGCTGAGGCGATAACAAAATGTGACTTGACAACAATGCAGGCTACTGACTGGATTAAATTGGCATTGCACAACACAGACATAATTATACAAACTACTGAAGCAACTTTTTATTCACCTTTTATTAAATGGCAAATCGCAAAACCACGGGGTGATCAATTGAGGAAGTGCAGATTGTTCTCGGTTGTCACCAGCATATTGTTATCTAGTGAGAGATGGATGGGGCAATTCACGTAATGTGAAGGTTGACCAAGATGTCTATGAACTGTTGGCTGCTCACGGCTACAGAAGGACATTCCAAGAAGGTAGGAACGTTACAAAATAAAAAGTTAAAATGACAACAGATCTATTGCAAGAGTGGTTCGAGCGCCATCGCTATGGCTACCAGGTACAACTGAGTGGGTAGTATCTGCAGTGGAAAAAGACAGTCAAGTCTAAAGCGAGTTGAAGCGAGGCGAGTAGAGTCGAGCTGGTACCAGCAGTGGAATAGCATCATAAGTGACACAAGCTGCCATCTTGTGTGCTTATTGAGGTTCTGTCTGCTTGTGCTTTAATGTGTGTGTGTGTGTGTGTGTGTGTGTGTGTGAGAGAGTGTGTGTCATATTATCAGCCTGAAATCAATGTGAGTGTTGTGTGTGTGTGTGTTGCATAAAGTCCCAGGTACATATAACACGATTCACTCCTCTCTACTCCAGGCTTTGGAAGCCTAAGTATCCCTCTTATATATCTCCCACCCGAAATGTTTCAGTCATCTGTCAGTCAACAATATATATAGCTCCCATTGGTAGTCACCTCAAATAGTTATTAGTTATTTTGCCTGTCATCGCTACAAGTGGCTGAATCTCATTGACGTTCCATTGACTCTCATGGCTACAGTGCTGCTAGTCTCTTGCAGTGCGTCTAAGGCTTTACTGTGTGCAGTTACTTTGTTTGCACTATAACCTATTACTCTATGGTAGTCTATTGATGACATTAGTTAGGTCCTATCTGAGGTATTCAGAAACAACAGCATCACCGCCAACCTTTGATTGAATGCTCTGGCTGTTGAGCAGAGCAGTGGTTTAACTTCCGCTTGCTGCTTGGCAATTGATATATTTAGCAGACATAGTTTATATTGTACGTCCGTGTTACACACTACAGTATAACATTCACAGACAAAGCTGTGCCTAAAGTGAGTCCTGCATGTAGCTTACAGCAAAAGGTCAGATGATTTGTGAACGGAGGGGTCACCTCTTCCTTGAGTGATCAAGAGCGTGTTGACGCTACATTGTAGGAGCTATTTATAGATAGGGTATAGGGATCCCCTCTAAATTCCAATACACAAATAGCGTTTCATTTTGTGAACCATTGAGTGTGACCTTCTGGTAGCCAGCCACAGGAAATATCTTGATACCCATTCAACTCTTAAATATACTATGTACTATATATTTTAAACAGCAAACTGTTTTCTATGTAATGATAACAATTTAGTGCTCTAATTGCATCATGAGCAGAGAACACTCACATTCCCTCCGTGTATTGTATTCCAAGCATCTCTATTTGTGTGTGTGTGCGTGTGCTCGCGCGTATGTGTGTGCATGTGTGAGTGCGCGTGCTTGCGTGTGCATGTGTGTGCGTGTGTGTGTGTGTGGTCTACAAAGTATTTGCTTTGGTCTATGGTGCTGGTTCTTAGATTTAGTAACATACATGGTTTTTTTTTTTTTTTTTTTTTAGATTAATGAAACAATAATTATGGAGAAATGCAGAAAAAATAAACTATGGATATCAGTGCAACATCCCTCTGTTGCATTTCACAACAAAATAGAAAATCCAAATAATAAAGCCACCCGTTATTATTCTTACAAATTGGTATCAAATCAATAAGGCTGTGTTGTACGTACTTGAATGCGCTTGTTTGTGCAATTCACTTCACGTAGCAACAATTATTTCCAAGACAAATGAAAAGTGAAGTAATCTTAAATACTTTTGAAACCCAACCTACATATCTGCCTAATACAATATAAATGGCCAAGTTCCTTAAAGCTTTGTTAACTTAAAGGTATAGGCTGCAATTGTAAGCTAAAACGCTTTTTGGCTAATTCACCAAATATCTCCTTGCATTCCTCTAGCTTACCGTTCACTTTGCATGCTTAAAAACGAATTTGGTACTTCTACACAGCCCTGGCTCCCTAAATAGAAAATATAACAAAGTGGTGAAAATCACCATTCACCATAGGCTTGGCAATGCATTTCTAATGTGTGGGACGGAGCTTCTGTGGCATTTAAGGGAGAGGCTTTTTTGTTTTGATTTGAGTTCAAAGTTAGCAAGTGTTCTCAAGAAATAAATAAAATAATAAAAATATAATAATACAAGAAATTAAAAATATATAATATAAAAAATATATTCAATCAAATACATTACTGACTGTAGATTTGATGACATGAGGTACTGCACACAAAGACAATGAAAGTGAATTAGGTTTAGCTCCTTTGCAGCTAACTATCAGGAACCACATTGTATGGAACTGATAGAGAATTCCACCTGCTCTGGTTGACATCACTGGCATCTTGGCAGTGATGTCCACAGATATACACCCGTAGGTCAGTGATATTCAATAGCTATGATTAAGGTTGAATTGTTTAGAGACCACTGACTTAAGGTAAGTGTGAAACATAATAATGCCGAACACAGACACGAAGACCCCTTGCAAGCTACTGTATCACAAAACCACTTGTTACCCGGAACATTTCAACTCAAGCTCAATGTTTATGTTTATTAAAACAAAACTATCCACTTTGCTGCATTGCTGGAAACTGGGCAGGTGCAATGCTGCACACAAAACAAGGAGTGTCCCTTTAAACAGCGACTATCTGTTCTTTGTAGACAGACAGCACACTGAAAGTCCACAAACATTGGTAACTTTATCAAGTCTGGTCTATTCCAAATACTAGTCTGCAATGATGCCATTGTCTGCAAAACATCAAAATTAGCATAATTCCTGTTTTATACAGTATTACAAATATTCAAAAAGAACATAATCTGTGGCCTTTGGCTCAGCGGACATGTGAGTTGGAGCCATAGTTTTCTGTCAAAGGTCCAGGACAGGACAAATACTCCCAGTTAGAGTGAGCAGCACGATTTGAAAGAGTGACCTTCAACGTCACCAGGCTAAATGCTAAAGGGGAAAGGCAGTGATGGAACAGTCACAGCTGCAGCTGTGTGTCAAGGGATGGCTTCAAATACCAGTCCATATTTAACATGTTTTGGAAAACATTTGGGCCTTGTCCCTGCTGCTAGTTAGGCATGTTTGTGTTTTGGGTCATAAGTCACGTTTCAAGACTGCCATGTCAGTCTGAACTAATTATAACTGTCTGCCGCCCACCCAAACAAAGGCCAAGCATTCGAGTGGACACCCCCTTTAAGACCTGCACTGATGAAGTTACATAATGTGCTCGCGTTAACTGTTACCTGTGTGGTTGTAGACCACGTCGGTGATGCACACCATGTTCCAGTCTTTTCTCAGCTTCTCCACTAGACTGCCCACATCCATCCAGGTACAGTGCTTCCCTTCGGGGGAAAAGTCCGGGTTCAGCTCCAGCTGGTCAGCCAGGCTGTAGCAGGAGCGAGAAGAGCCCAGCTGCTGCAGCGGAGTGAAGTGGATCATATTGTAGCCTATGGGTGGGACCAGATGGAAGGGAGAGACTTGTGATGTTTCCACACCCACATTCACACATGATCAGTCTCTTCCACATAAACAAATAATAATAATAATAATAATAATAATAATAATTATTATTATTATTATTATTATTATAAATACTGTGCACAGTATATATAAACTAACAGTGGCAACAAAGTAAGCATACTGTATTGACTTGTTTTGAAACAACAGACCCACAGAGCTTGTATCAAGTGCATTAAACATTGACCCCTTAACAGTACACGCTTCATAAATGCACTGCAGTTCAGGATGCATTCCTCTTGCAAATATCCCATGTAGTTCATTGACCACTGGTGGAACTACACAAAGTACTAAACAACACACACACACACACACACACACACACACGCACACACACACACACTACTTAAACAGGTCAATGCAATGGCGTGTACTTTATAATTTTAGAAGAACCACATTCTACTGGACATGGGTGGACTACCTATGATCTTAAAGCCTTTGATTCCCCCCCACTACCCTGCCCCCTCACCAGTCTCCATGGCGACCCTGAGCCTGTCTGGCCATTGGTCCAGCGGACCCAGGCACTTGGCCAGGTATGTCTGCATGGAGATGCAGTCCAGCGGCAGAACATGGTTGTCTGCTCCCACCCTGAGCACTGGGTCCACCACGATGTAACCGCTGCCCACCCGCTCCTGGTCCCTGTCAACGTGACACACACACACACACACACACACTGATGATGCAAGAGCGTGAAAAATCACATTTATAATTAGTGTTAAAAGACATATGCTTTTAGTACAACTTCAATTTAGCTATTTTTACTTAACATTTTTGAATTAATTAATTTGTCCATGTAACATTTTTGAATGTATTCATTCATATAGACATATATGCCATATGTACGCTATATAAGCTGTAAGCTATTTAGTGATATATAAGCTATATAGTGATATATCTTACAAACACACACACACACACACACACACACACACACAAACAGTAGACGTGGATCTACACGAAGCCAAAGGATTGTGAGGAGACAGCTTCAGTGTGCTACTGTACGTACTGTACATACCCAGAGCCAAAGTAGTACTGGTATGAGCCAGCCACCTGCAGATCCAGCTTGCAGTACTTATCACAGTCATCCTCACGGCCTGTGGGGTTCACCCATTCCAGCGGACGAAACTTGAGCCGGTCAAACCTCTGTCCTTGAGCTGGGTAGTTGGTGTGGACGTGAACCTGCTTCCCCTGAAGGGTGGGTCCCAGACGAAACTGGAGCTCAAAACCTACAGGATGAAGTGCAGGGGTTAAGTGGACTTCCTTCACCATATGTGTCTCTTTGCTTTACACTATGATCATTTGGCCTAAACAAGTAGTAAGTAGCAATCAATTAAAAGCCAAACTGCAAGCACAGCATGTGGGAGAATGGGGGTGCCATTTTGTTCTGACTATTCTGATGGACAACCCCCTTTTGTGTGGAAACAGCTGATGCCATTTTTCCACAAAGCATCATGATTGTATTACCCCAGTCTGCTATATATATATTTTGAACTTAACCATCTGAATTTTGTTTACAATTAGGCTGCTTTCCTGTGTTACACTCCATAACTGGTATGCTAACCTCATCATTAGCACAAGTTACACATTTGCCTGCATACAGTATCTCCTCTTTTGAACCCTGTTCACTTTCTTTTATCTTTCCTAATGATTTCGGTATGTTTTCCTTAATATTTTATTTTATTTGAATTGGTTTAGTTTGTTTTTGATTGTTTTGTGAATTCTGTAAAACATATAATAGCAACATTAACACACTATAACATCACATTATTATTTGGTGTGAAATTAAATGTAAGAAGTTAAGTTAAAGTTAAATTCTAATAAGTCTTCTATTCAATGTCGCCATTATAAAAATGAGATAGCATTTTGCATCATGCACGAAAAAACAAACATGAGGAAGGCTTCAGAAAAAAACATTTGTTGCACAAGAGTGAATTTGAGCTTTACAGAATGAATCATATATATGCTTCTAATAATAGCAACACTTAGCAGTACTAGAATATTAGGCCTACAGACAACAGTCACACTAACGCTGAGAACATTTAGGCATTGAGTAAAATTGTATAATTGCAAGCAAATGCAATGCTGTCCATTCAATGTAAAGCATTGTTTAATTGTAATTGTTGTTATCTTATTTCAATAAAATACACTACCAAGGTTTCCAAAACAATACTAGGCCCTACTACTGCATTATAGAAGTTGCAGTGGGAGTGGGGCAAAAGCCGTATAGTAGCCTACCTTGCTCTAGGCGGAACAGAGTTCTTTCCAGTCGCTCCATGTCATTGAGGCGCAGGACTCGCGTCTCTCTGGAGGATTGGACCATTTTGGCGATGCTTTTTTATGACTGCCCTTTTCATGCACGTAGTGGTGGTGCCACATGATTCCAGAGGATTCCACCGTGCGCGCGCACACACACACACACACACACACACACTACAAGGTGAGGGGAGGGGCATTGGATTAGCTCTGGTTAAAATACCAGAAATAAAAGACCACCTCCAGCTGCATAGGGAGCGCACAGTAGGCTAGAATATTTTGAGTACATGCACACGCGCTCCTCTTTGAATAATGTTGCACAATGTAAAATAAATTAAACTGTGTTTATAGCATGCAAGACAATTGGCTCATAATAAAAATAAAAATAAATAAATGAAATAATATTAAAATAACTAAGAAGACATAACCTAACAACGCTATACCGGTACTTCATTCGTCGTATATGCGTCTCTATGTAGAGCTACCGTATAGAAGATAGAGATAGGTAGCATTGTAAAATTGGTTTTATATTCGACATTTGAACTTTGCGCGTCAATATCTTTTTAAGTACAACACCGATGGCAAAACTATTGTTATAATATTGTTACTCTCATTGAGGAGAGTAAGCTACATGCTTTGTTTTTATCGATCTGTCCTGTGAAAAGGAAGATGGCTTGTAAACGTGAAAAAGGCGAAGATCGCGAGCGCTTGCGACTAAGGGACCGTACACAATTACATAGTGACTAAATTTAAAACGGATTATCTCTGCATCCAAATGACTTGGAGACTTAAACGGTGAAATATTTAGTATGAAGACCTCTACTACTACGACATCTACAATTTAAACGTGTTTACAAATAGTAAAGTGTGAAAATATTATAATTAATATACATGAATGTAGTTGTGCATATTGTATTGTATTATTATTATTATTATTATTATTATTATTATTATTATATTGTATTATTGTTATTATGTTATGCTTTAAAATACAATAGCTTCTACAGTATTCTGTGGAGACTGCTGTATCTATGACTAGCTTTTATAAGAGCCTCTCCTGAAACTACTGAGGATCTTAGATTTTAAAATAGACATTTACTTTAATTTTAAATAATATCTGTTACTTATAATTTTCAATAGCTTTTGCATATGACAAATTTTAAACTCTAACTAGACTTATATATATTTTTAAGTGCCCTCCTACACCTCTTATATTTCCAAAATATCTTTCAATGTGTTTTTAAAAATAATGATTTGTTTAAAAATAGATAGCTTTGACATTAGGTTACTGTGGATGCTCGATTTGAATCTGATCAATATCCTACATACTACGTTTTTTATATTTACAAAATATAGTTAACTGTTTTTAAGGAATGTTCTTTACATTTAAACTTCAATAGCGTCCACATTTGGCCACACTGGGCACTTTAACTAGGCTTATCTTATAAAGTACTCAACCTTTTACTTACTACACCTTTTATTTGTCCAAAATATCTTTTATAGTTTTTTTTTCAAGCTTGTTTTTAATTTTTCAATTTCAATAGCTTTCACATTTGGCCACAGGGGGCGCTCTATCTAGGCTTATCTGATCAAGTACCCGACCCTTTACTTACTACACCTATTATTTTTCAAAAATATCTTTCACAGTTTTTTTCAAGCTTGTTTGTAAGTTTTCAATTTCAATAGCTTCCACATTTGGACACAGAGGGCGCTCTAACTATTCTTATCTGATCAAGTACTTGACCTTTTACTTACTACACCTTTTAATTTTTCAAAATATATTTTATTGTTTTCCTCAAGGTTGTTTGTACGTTTTCAGTTTCAATAAGTTTCACATTTGGCCACAGGGGGCGCTCTTACTAGTCTTATCTGATCAAGTACCCAACCCTTTACTTACTACACCTTTTATTTTTCAAAAATATCCTTTATTGTTTTTTTCAAGCTTGTTTGTAAGATTTCAGTTTCAATAACTTCCACATTTGGCCACAGGGGGCGCTCCAACTAGGCTTGTCTGATCAAGTACTTGACCTTTTACTTACTACACCTTTTAATTTTTCAAAATATCTTTTATTGTTTTTTTCAAGATTGTTTGTAAGTTTTCGATTTCAATAGCTTCCACATTTGGCCACAGGGGGCGCTCTAACTAGGCTTATCTTATAAAGTACCCGACCATTTTCTTACTACATATTTTATTTTTCCAAAATATCCTTCACTGTTTTATAAAGAACATTCTTTATATTTCAATTTCAATAGCGTCCACATTTGGCCACAGGGGGCGCTCTAACTATCGTGCAATTTGAAAGCAGGTTCACACTGAGCACGTGACAGACATGACAGGGTCTGGAGATGCCGTGGAGAACGTTCTGCTGCCTGCAACATCCTCCAGCATGACCGGTTTGGCGGTGGGTCAGTAAT
>JAODUE010003074.1:5000-11389 GCA_027564755.1 Amblyopsis hoosieri
GAAAACAAATATGTATTATTGTAATACAGATTACTACAACCATATATTCATTAGCAGATGTTAATACAATGAACATGTAGAATTTGTAAAAGATTACGTGTTGTCAATGTTGCCAACAAAGAATACACTACCTGGTTAAGTAAAGACTATTGCTGTTTAAATTCAGATTAATGAGGCCTACACATCAAATAATTTTATTGTTTCTCTATAATGACATTCATTTCAATAAATCTGTTCATTGCAGGTATAGTCAGCTATTGCAAGCTAAATGTAAGATAATAAATTTTTGGTCAAATTCAACAAAATCTCCTCGCATATCTTAACGTTCTCTGTGCGTGTTGATAGAATAATCTTATACTTCTACACAGCCCTGGCTCCGTAAATACAGGACATAAAGAATGCTGCGAACACCGAACGTATCAACATAGCCATAGTAGACTACTACGCTTTGATTCACAATGTGTGAGGCAGTGCCTTTTGATTTGAGCTGGAAGTAAGCAAGAATGACTGACACTGCCTTTAACTCACTAACTGATACATAATGTAATATTAGTCCATTGTAATACCAAGTAAACTCATTTACTGGATATATCCAGCAATTTGTTTATAGCGATTTAAAGTCAACATTTTACCATATATTGTTATCCTACAGTATGAAGCGCCTTTATGCTTCAGCAATAGCTGGCAGCAATGGTGCTTTAAATCGTCTAGACCGTCTACACACGCTGCGACAGACAGATAATACAATTGCCCGTCTGCTGACAGCTGCCTGTTCTGTCTGATTGACTAGATCTAACTGTCTTTCATTCATGGGCTTGCTTTGCGGCGATAGTTCACCAGTCTTTCTGGCGGTCAGCCTCTCTTCATTGGCTGCTCTATGTGTCTCGTCATCTAAACCTGCCTCTCCTAATCCACCTGTCTCTATGCTAAAGAAACGCTTGCATTCTACCCTCTCACCAGCAGGTGTGCTGTTTCCACCTCTCTGCAGCATTATTGCGTGTGAAAGGGAGGTTGTGGAGGATTCCTGCATGCATGTGAAGAGTTGTGGAGAGATGACAACATCACGGAGATTCTTCAGGCTTCTCTCATGGTGACTAAGACTTGAGCACCCCTCCTTTCTGATGGGTGGATGGGATAACTGCCATCCCCTCTCCTCTCTCCATCCTCCACGGGCGAGCCTAGCTGCAGCTAATACATCTAGTACATCTGGCTCTGTATGCAGGTTCTCCTGGAGGTCTGAGGCAGCACAAGCTGGCATGGCCCAGGACATACTGAGACCATTGACTGGAAGATCATAATATAATAGGTGGGGAAGAACAAAAACAATATAAATGCACATTTTCAATTGCTTTCTGTTACAATATACAGTATATACATTACATTTATAGTTCTATTCACTTAGTACAGTAGGACAGGATGTATAGGACACAAAAGCACAAGTCAAATGAAGGCGCAAAGCAATGCCTTTGCTTAACACTAGAACTGCCACGGGGGACTTTTTACCTGTTGGCAGTTTTAGGTACAAATTCTTGGCGGTGTAAAGTGTAAAGACATATATAACATGCAAAAATATTATCTGAGGCCCAAAAGCATTATTCATGCATTATCTCTACCATATATGTTTATTTTAGTAATACCTGAATAATAGTCTGGTTAAAATGGCCTCCACATATGCATTGCTTCTCTCTCTCTCTCTCTCTCTCTCTCTCTCGCTCTCTCAAACCAGAGCATATCAACTCATCCAGCAATCAAGCCTTCTATATAATCTCTGCTCTCCTAGACTCACTCTTTTATTCATGCTCATTTTCTGCTGACCACTGCTTACTGTAGCGCTATTCATTCTGGGAGCTCTCAGTAGAAAACCATTTCTCTGTTAGCGCCTGCTTCTCAAAATCACTGTCAAATGTTTGTTTCAAAGTGTTTTGCCTATTTCCATTGAACAAGATAGCACCATCCATTGATTTTCAATTGAGAGTTCTTCCCAGACTGGTTTAGGGTTCCCCTCATCTTTTTGCTGATGGGAAGGCTATCAATAATGTCCTCAAGTGTCCTCTGTAACAATGTCCGTTCAATAACACAACTGAATGGTGTATGTTTATTAGTGACAGCGATAGGTCAGGCTGTTTGACAGAATACCTTCTATCCAGTTCAGTCTCCTCTACCCTGCCACTGTCTCCACACAGACACCATCTGAAACCTAGAGTAAAGGATGGAAAATCATTATTAAAATAATCAATTCAATACATTTACTGTTAAGGTAAACTGGATATCAACTGGTGTCACCTCATGTCTTCAGCGAGAGATAGATACATAGGTATTGTAGATAAAACACAAAACATACAATAACATACAGCTACAGTATAAATGCATTAAACATTATAAAGATAAAGCAAATACCTTTCTGCTAAATATAATGGATTCCGTTTTCCTTCTCTCCTCTTTTGCTCCTCTCACTGGACTCTGTCTCTCGTTCCCTCTCTTTTTCTCTCTTTCACAGTAACACAATCTTGACTTTTGCACCCCCTTCATTTTCTCTCCCCTTATCGCACTCGCTGCTACCTGTTTGAGTTCAACATTGAGGCTATGTTTGGCTGTTTGAGGAGTAACAACGATTCAGGCTAGTTTACATTCATGATGAAAGCCTTTCCATTTGTCCAAAAAGAAAAGAAGGGAAAACAAGTCAACTGCTTTAAGTGGAAAAAGAAAAAAAGCCCTTACTACTTCAAATGAAATATGAAAACAAAATAGCACCAGTGTCTATTTATTAACATTATTTTAGTATTATTTTCGCATGTGTGCCTTCATCATAGAGTAAAGAGAGAGTCATTTGGAAATAGTTTCTTGCTAACCCGTAAGACCGCATGCAGATAGGCGTGGTGAAAATGTCAATGAATACCAAAGGATGAAAACAAAAGAAGAGAAAGATCATCTGGTGTCTGTGTTTGGTATGCTGGGATAAATAAGACGTGTTACACAGGCAGTGAGGAATTTCACTTCAAACCGGAATGTTTGGTCTGCCATATTGGCTCATATATATACAGTCTGCTGACAGACCATATGAGACAGTTTGGTTTTGAAGGGATCACTTGCCGCTATATATTTAGATAACACAATATACAATAAACTGGATTGGAGGTTTAGATTGACAATATATTAAAAGCTCTATTTTCTTTTTATGGTATTGTCTGGATTTCATTTGAACCTTGAACATACTGGACAGTCAAGAATGAAAGCAGAATTTGTCCTCTTTTTATTGATTCCACTGTCTGAGTTGAACAGGTTTATACTGCTTAAACTGTGTGTGTGTGTGTGTGTGTGTGTGTGTGTGTGTGTGTGTGTGTGTGTGCATGTGTGTGTGTGTGTGTGTCATCTATGCTGTGTACATTACAGTGGTGAACTGTTGAACTGAGTCCTTGTGAAACAGAATGCCTGCCTATCTGTCTGTCTGATGTTCAACTCTGTTTTATGTCATGTTGCATATGATATTGCTCAATATTCTTATATTAAATACACGTGTGTAGAAATATGAGCATATTAAATGTAGAGGGAACTTAAACATTAGATATATAATGATGATTATAACAATACTGACAATAATAAGTGTCTATCTTTTGGTTTTTCACTGGCTATGTGAGATTAGTGCCGGCACTGCTAAATAATTGTTTAAATGCCTAAACACGTAAAATCCGTATACAATACTTGATTAGCGAACACAGACCACACACACAGAGTATAGTTCATGTGTCACGAGGCACACGGAGAGAGTTTTAATAAAGAGTTTTCAACACGCACCCACGTATACATGTGCAATGCCCAACAAGGAAGTGTACATATTCCTGCTTACTAAATGGACCACAGGTGGTTGCTAGTAGGCTGGTGAGTTTGACCGCTGTAGCGCTGCAGATCTAGGAGAGGGCGAAACCACAGGCAAAGTCATGACACTATTTCACATGTCTGTATTTGACACTCTGCCCTATTTGTATATTATATGTATGTATAATTGTTTAAGCTTTTTGGTCCATGTAAATGCAACAGATGTTTGAACATATGCATATATTTAGCTGTTTGTCATTTACCCTACTTTCCGATGCTCCAGGTCCAATAAACTGAAGAAGGCTTGTGCAAGAATTTGTCCCAGAAGCATGACGATGCTTTGCTCACGTACATATGCACACAGTTACCGTGTGTGTGTCAGTGAGTGCACATCTGGACAATAATAGACCACACAACAGTGGGCACACCCTGAACATAGACTATGAGGAATGGATGTATAGCCAACCAGACTGGTTGTTGCCATATGCTTATCAAACAAGCCAAGTTAACATGGGAGGGGATCTGATATACCTGTCATCATGATATCTGACATAATGCTTTCAATATTTGAATGGGTATTAAACATGGCCTGTGTCCTGTTACTGGCCTGGCTGTGGCAGGGCCACACACACACGCACACATGCACGCACGCACGCACGCACACACACACACACACGCGCTCACACACACGCGCTCACACACACGTATACATAGGGCAGGGCCAGTGACAATTACAATATACAGGTCTACTTTCGCAAGAATACGTGGAAAGGAAGCCGCGCCTCCAGATCTTCTTTTGCACTCTCAATCCCATTTTGAAGGAATGTATATTGACGTAAACCGTTTTTGGATGCATAGTTAGAATATACTGACAGACAGAAGATGGACATGGTCAATTCACTTATCGATCATTGTCAGGGGCATTGGCACCACTGTTTTATATATATATATATATATATACAGTACATACACCAGACACATATACACACACACGTTATACACACACAGTACATACAGTAGGGCACATACACTATATAGATATACATAGTAGAACCACTCCTGGTTCATCGTGTCATCGTAAAGACTTACAGTGACACTAAGAATAACAATTGTCTACATTGAGCAGCTTTATGGTCAAATAGAACATTTTTATGTGCATTCATATGTCAAAACATGAGAACACTCGGGATGTCATGTGGTTCTTGCTGCCATGGTTACAGCCAGACCACCCCCTAACCCTACTGCTTGTGTTCCCTGACACCACACACACACACACACACACACACACAAACACACACACAGTGTAAACAATATGAGACACACAGAGAGTGCAGTGTGTCTAGTGGCCAGAGAGGGCGCCAATGTGCTTACTTTTATTCTGTATTCAAAAGTAAATCAGAACGCACTGTATAAAGGCTTTGGGTTGGTCATCTGTATCTGACCTCAGATCAGTGAGAGAGAAGGCAAGGAGGAATGATATGAGACTAAAACTAGGAAAGGAGAGAGACCGGAGGATAGAGAAAGGTGAAAGAGTGAAAGAGAAGGAACCAATACAAATAACTGCCTATGTTTCATATTATTACTCACAAAATAAGACATTGTATTCCACTACAGATCATTGTCATCATGGTGAACGAGTGTTAAGACTGCTAGGTTGTAGAACACATTACATTTCTCTCTCACTCCTCCCTCTCGCTCTTTCATAAACAGAGAATGCGCAGTGATCGCGGTGAATATGATTAATAACGCATCTTATCAATTAAACAAACTAGCAGGAGAGCAGATAACCATGTTAAGACACGACTGATATATATTTAATTATTTTATGATTTTAGTTTGAAGCGGGCCGCGTGCTGCTGAGGACTTATGCGCTCGTGTAACCGAGTCTTATATGGAAATAACGACCACGTCAATAATTCACCACTGAACTGCCGCTACGAGACATCGACAGCATAGAAAAGATATCGCTTTTATTATTATCCTTAGATCGTTTATATATTATTTATTATTAACAATAGGCAGTAACAGTAACTCGCCTGATAAGATATAATTGACTAAAGTCGGCTATCGGTTACTTAGCATCAGGCAGAACCCATCGATAATAATAACTTTATTAATGATGATACCTGATAGAGACAAATTCAGAAGTTCCCAAAAACATGATCCTCATGTCCCGTTTTTCCCTCGTTTCTCCGCTTCTCCCGTTAAATCCCTTCCTCCGCGCTCGCTCTCCCGTGGTGAGTGCGGACCGTGCGCGAGAGCACAGCGCGTGCGTTTCTTACTCTGGCTCGCGGGCGGAGCGGGGACGTGCGCGAGCCTGGACCGAGATGGTATGCCGGAAAACTATGGAACGCCAAATGGGTCATAATTCGCCACTTAACTGCACGTTCGCCGTTTTGGCCGGCAAAACGCAGTGAAATACGCGCGATTTGTCAGCAGAACGCGCGTATTTCACTATGGAAGGCCATCCAGGCTAAAAACACACGAAATTAACGTGTATATTTCACGTGTTGTCTACGTGCATACAACGTGCATTCAACGTGTTGTCTACGTGTTGTTTGCGTGTATAAATTTAA
>JAODUE010003075.1:0-11389 GCA_027564755.1 Amblyopsis hoosieri
CTCTCTCTCTCTCTCTCTCTCTCTCTCTCTCTCTCTCTCTCTCTCTCTCTCTCTCTCTCTCACTCTCTCTCTCTCACACACACACATGTATGGACTCACACAGCACTGATCCAGTGTCTGGCAGTGTATGTATGGACTTCCTCTGAACACCTCCACTTGCTTACCAACAAACATCCACTGCTTATTGACTCTGTTGACAAATGCTGAGCTTGTTAGAGGGTACACACACACACACACACACACACACACACACACACACACAGAGGTACATTGGGATACAGGCCAGCACGTAACACAAACACCAGCACTGGTTAGTTTCGCAAACACACACACATACATTGAAACAGCCTATTGTAGACATTCACACACACACACACACACACACACACACACACACACACACACACAGTGTACTGGTATAACCAAACAAGTCATGGAACCAGCTTGCAAACACACGCACTTGTTTATCTCCCTACCACCTCCTTGGCACGCGATGGCCCTCCCCTCTTACTATTCTCCTCCAGTGTTCCACCTCCTCGGAGTCTTGTTTTTCCTCTTCGCTCCTCGTCATCACCTTCTCATGCTCACAGTCACCCCCATTATAGTCTGTGTTTCCTCCCCTCTCCTGCTTCATTTCCCTCAGTGTTCCTCTGGGGCCAGAATCATCACGTAAGCACCCAGTGCCTTTATATGCCTCACTACGCCTTATATTTGTATCCATGTGTCCCTGCCTGTCAATCCACCTCCATACATTCTTTTTGTTAGCGCTATATGCTAATGATACCTGCCCAGCCGCTCATCATCTGCTTTCTTTTTGCTAGCGCTATATGTTTTGTTTTTAGCGCTATAGGCTTTGTTTTCCCCCTTTCATTCCCCTTCCATCCTTTTAACTGTGATTCATAGGCTGTTGTAGGTTCACTGCGCTAGCTCAGCTGTTAGCCGCTTAACGTCTTTACTGGAGGAGAGGGACGCTAAGTGCTGTGCTTATGGAGACGTGCAGTTGTTGTCATCGGTGCCTCCATCTTCCCCGCAAGTTTTCCCAAGTTGGTGTTAAACCCATTGGCCTGGCAGTAATACTGTTTGCAAACAAAACCATGTATAGCCACCTTCCTTTTGCCTCTATGTATCGGTTTGGTTTGGGTGTTGACCCCGATCCCGATGTAACAAAACGTTTGTAACGTATTTGATTGTATAGGTTTGTAAGTATATTCCCCGATCACGAGACACGCGTCGCTAGGAAGATGTCGCTAGAAACACGTCGCTAGGAACGCGTCGCTAGAAACGCATCGCTAGGAACACATCGCTAGGAACGCATCGCTAGCAAAACCATTGTCTTCCTACGGTACGGCGTGACCGGCATGCACTTTGCGTCGCGTTTTTTGTTGTTGTTGCGTTTTTAAGACGTGCATAAAAGTTTAAACACTCATCGTTTCAACGCAAGGCGGGGAGTCGCGCTGTTCATCAATGTGACAGTTGGCCCAGGCAGCCATTCTCTTTGGCACAGACAGCCCATCTCTGTATTACCGGGGGTTTATCAAGCGCTTTTGAAGCGGCCGCGCCTTTAGCGACGCGTCTCAGTGTGACCGGGGCCTATGGCAAACTTATTTTCCCGTTTGACGCTTGGCTGGGGTGACTGCAAATGAATCATGGCTGGTGACAGTTGATTCAGGGGTATTCACCACAGGGAAGATACGACACAATGCTCACAACCGTGACCCAGAGATATCCTGTCTTTGGGTCTTTGTGCTAGAACCTGCATGAAGGATGTGTATCTGCAGGCATTGGTTTGTACATGAGGATGCCAGAGGATCATTATGTGTTGTTGCCAACGGCCTCTCGACTATGTGAACCGGTGTGTGACAGGCCTGTGTGCTCATTATACACACACACACACACGTGTAACTTCTTGGATGGCAAATGTGTTCTGGCAGGTGGGAAGGAAAGGGTTATGTGCACTGTGTGTGTGTGTGTGTGTGTGTGTGTGTGTGTTATGACTTATATTAATAAACATTGTGAAGAACTTGGACATCCTTTGAGTAGCTAGATGACACACACACGGCTGTGCACACACAGATGGAATGAAACACACAAACATGCGCAGATCGCACATGACATTAACAAATGAGCTAAAATAATGACAGTAATAAAAAAACTAAAGTGAAACCAGCATAGAAACGCATGCAACCACATACACATACAACAACACGGACACACACACACACACACACGCACACGCACACACGCAGGCTGCAGTCCATGGTGATGACATTAATAGCAGCGGGCCCATGCTGGCGGTCTGTAAGAAGTGATTAGCTGCAGAGGAGACAGGCCATGACAGACAGCGAAGGCAGGGGAGACACTTGATGGGGACAGCTGCTACCCAAACCAGAGGCTCCAATGGGGGAGATGACCGTCACACACCTACGCCCCACATTAGCCAGCGAAGGATGGGTGGGCAAAAGACAGAGAGAGAGACAGTGAGAGAGAGACAGAGAGACAGTGAGAGAGAGACAGAGAGAGACAGAGAGACAGAGAGAGACAGTGAGAGAGAGACAGAGAGAGACACAGAGACAGAGAGAGACAGACAGAGAGCGAGAGAGACAGAGACAAAGAGAGAGAGAGACGGAGAGAGAGAGAGAGAGATGTGGTCTGGAGGAGAATGAGCAGTAGAGACAGAGAGAGAACAAGCAAACATGATTACAGCTATCTGGTTATAAATTAACAAATATAATATTATTACATAGAATGTCTAGGTCGATTAACAAATAAGCAGTTTGAGTTTCCCTCAAGACAGCATTTCCAAGGTTTACCAACATTTAAAATGCTTTGATGTGCTACTTAAATATTTCAAACTGCATTTAATTAAATAAGACATGTCTAGCATTGCTTTACTAATGGTGAAGTGTCTTTACCCTCATCTACTTTGTTACTGTTGCTATCTGTTGTCCTTCGAGTTGGACATTAGAAGGATGTGGTGGAGTCAGAGAGATCCAATCAGAGCTGGGTAGTGGGGAGTGGCTAACATTGCACCAGTGTCAAATGAAGTATAGCATAGTAATACGCAGTGCTGTAACTTTGTGTTTAATATCACACTGGACTGCAATATGCAAACTCAAACACACAGGCCTATTGTTTATTGTGGGCGACATACTAAACCTCATACAGTGACTTAGAACAGGACACGACAAGCTAAGGAGAGACAGCGAGGGGAAGTTAGGGAGGATCTAAAGATGGATAGAGGCCACAGAAGTCACATAGACATTCTAGTGTGGCCACCCTCTCATTGACCTTCTCTCCTGGAAGCGCAACATCTCCGATTCCCACAATCCCCTGCCTCTGGAGGATGCTGTCGTGGAGCTTTCTAAATAGTCAAGAGAAGGAAAAGTGGGAGAGAGAGAGAGATACTTGGCAGGCTTAATACCTTAGGAATCAAAACATTTTGTTTAATTTACTTATGTTTCATCTGCTCTTGTTATTACTATGTTATGTTATTATGCTCCATAGTTTCACATTAGTAAGTTCACATTATTATGCAAAATAAAAAATAAAAATATAAAAATGTGCATAATAGTTTGGCAATATGTACACTGTTACATCATGCTAGTAAAGGGATTTGAATTAAAATTGAATTGAATTGAGAGAGAGAGAGAGAGAGAGAGAGAGAGAGAGAGAGTTGTGGAAAGAGAAATGTCCATAGGAGAGGGGGGGAAAGACAAAGAGTGAACATCATCATCTCAGAGCCTTGTAACAGCTCCCCCTTTCTCTCCACTCTGTACAGTATACGGTATCTCACCACTCCAGACACTGTTCTCTCAATGCTGCTATAGGCAGAGTTGATATAGCACTGACACTCTGCTCTTCTTGTGGTGCAGCAATGTATGGAGCACCACTATTACAACACAGGCAGCAGCTAGACACCCTCTACACTCACTCAAAACACATGCCGGCAGCTGCAATGCATCAAGGCCATAACAGCATGGAGGTAGGCTAATATCAAGGGCTAGCAAGGCTGACCCCTTTGTTATCTTGTGGCCTAATTATTTATTATGGAATTTTGTAATTTTCCATACAGTATGCCGTAAAATGGTCTTCAATCAGCCATTTTACCAGGCCATCAGCTTAGAAAAATAACAAAGGCTGCTTCTCTTTCTGCAACCGGATGGCTCAATTCATGCCATTCCATCAGATTACAACTAAAACCAGAAGCTTGTTGTAATTTAAGAGGATTCTCATAGGTAGAGTTAGCTTTATTTCATTTGAAATCAGTCTGGTCAATTCAGCATGCAGTTGTTTCATTTCCTCAATGAGAACAGTAAAGGTGCTTACTGTACAATCTGTTGAAAATAAGAGCAGATGTTCGCCGATAGCATAAGAACACACAAAAGGACTGCTATTACATATATTTGTAACTGAACAAGATTTTTGTATGTTCAATTCATAGATTTAGTCTTCTTAACCGATTATAGGGTACAAATTCCCCTAAGTGCCAACTTATGTCCTGCCGTTTCTCTTTAAAAAGCCTTTTATGATGACATAGTCGGTCAATGTCCACACCACCATTACAACATTATTATCAAGTTGCTGTTTAATTACAGCACTGTGCCATTCAACACGTGTTTCTCTGGCATAATTGTGGCAGCTTAATTCTCTCCCAGGGCCAAATGTCAGCGGCTTTTCACTTTAAACTGGCCATTAACCATTTGTCCAGTGAGATAGATAGTGGCAGTGGCTGCACCAGCACCCCGGGGAAGAAAGAAAACCTATGTCAACCTCAGTGGTAATCTTTGGTCAAAGCTGAATATTTCTTTCTTTTTATTTGAACTGATCATTGTTTCTTCGTTGAGGCATACATTATGTATTAAACACAACAATGGAGACCAAAGGTGTTATGCACTGTATGTTGTCTATTATAACATTTGCATGCATGAAAAAAATATCTGGTGCTTCTACACAGCCCTGGCTCCAGAATGACTTATTATACCTTTAACTGGAATAAGATTTATTGAGATTAAACATGTATTTCACAAAAGTGTCCTGGCCAAGACAACAGCACAACCAAAACATTTATAAAAAATAAAAACAAAACAAAAAATGAACATTTGAATACATAGAATGTAAACAAAATAAGACACAAAAAAACCCACAATTATATCCAAAATATCAAACAGGTGCAAAATGAATCATTCATAACATCTCCAGCCAGATGCGGATACCTACAAGTCAGATAACAGTACTTTAAATGAGATGTGACTGAGATGTAAATGAGACATTTAGTTGTTTTGCAAGCGATTCCAAGCATGTGCTCTGTTAGGGGTATGCTGCCATGACTTCATGACTTCATGTCATGCTGATGCTTAGCACTTCAAATCAAGAGCCATGTCCCATTCATTTGAATTCAAATGCAAGTTAACAGAGTTGAGAAATGAATTATATTCTGGCCTGCACTCTGGCCTGTATAGTATGTGTGTATGTGGAGAGTGTCACAACACCCTATATAATATGACTGTTGGACAAGCATCTCAATTGATGTGTTTTATATGTTGCATGGCAAAGGCAAAGCAAACCCCACATGATCGGCATGGTGACATGAGTGAGCATGTCTTCATTCCAACTGTCCAATGAACGCATGGCAGAAAATAAGCGTTCCATTTTGTTACATTGGTTTCATTTATTGGCAGTATTGTATATTTCAAACAGAGTTTCCACTCGACGGACCTGCATGCTTTTGACCTGCTTTGCTGAATATTGATTTACCAAGAACAGGAAGACATATAAAGGAAGGAGGGGGATTTCGTTGCCATTCCCAAAGAGCGAGCAATGAAACAGAAATCAATAACTACGGTTTCTATGTAAATCAGCCGGCATTGTTGAGATTATTTGCTGCCTCTGTAACCTTATCTTAAACTACACTCGCTCTCTACAACATACAGATTTTTGTTTTGCTTTGAATGATCACAAAACTGTATAGACGTGGAACCTGTGTTGCCATTGATTTTGTTATCTTACAGCAGTGACAATTTCTAAAACGCACGTCTCTTAATATTGAATCCACCGCACATTCTGTTTACCATTCACAGGGTAATGAAATATTGAGTTCATATTGAGTGTAGCGACCTACACCGGGGCTGTGCAGCTTGTTTGGATAGATAATAGCTCGCTACCTGCAGAACTCTATGCATTTACCTACCTCTGTAATCACTGGCTAATCGCCGGCCTACATTAGCAGTGTGTAATGGTTTTCAGGCCACAACCTTGTGTGATCTGTGTGATTATGGTCTGTAATATGGCCTGTTTATAAATCATTTGGTGTGTGCAACTAAAGAAATAAATAAGGCTGCACACACACACACACACACACACACACACACACACACATACACACATTAATTTACATATCATTAATATGGACAGCACACCATAACAACTAATTGTTTACTGTATGATTCCGGGCCAAATATCTCTGGAGATGAGTTTGTGAGTGTGTACCTGTTGTGTGCACAACTAATATACACAACTGACGCAGGTGACTGCAGGCATGTGTTTGCACGCACGCACGCACACACGCACACACGCACACACACACACACACACACACACACACACACACACAAGACCAAGCACATGCAAGCAAGGCTCTTCGCTCTCTGAGATATGAGCTGGCATAGTGTATGGGCTTGGTCTTGTGTGTGTATGTGTGTGTTTGTGTGTGTGTGTGTGTGTGTGTGTGTGTGTGCGCGCGTGTTGGTAAATGTATAGGTGTGTGTGCGTGCTCATGCATGTGCTGGGATGAGAAACATGCAAATGGTGCAGGCTAACTATCATCATCCATCACCTCAGAAGATCATTTTGCCAATTAGCGCTGTTATTGGCTGACATTTGGGTGACACCATCTCTTTTAATTGACCTCACAGACACACACACACACACACAGTATGCAACCCTCTGTTCTAGAAAACACACACACGCACACAGACTGTGTCTGCGTGTGTGTGTGTGTGTCAGGGTGGAATGAAGGACACTGTTCCTATCAGCCCTCACCTTTTTGTTACACCCAATAACAAATGCCACACAGCCTTTCCTATCACATTTCTGCCTCATTTTATAGATGTGGTTTATCCCACCGGAGTCTCTCCCCTCTGTTCTTCTACCCTGTGTCCTTCCTCCTCTCCTTTTATTCATCACCCAGCTTCAGTTCACTTCCTGATCGTACGCTGAGCTTTGCTAGTTTATGCTAGTTTATGCTAGTTTATGCTAATGACGCCACAGGTTATGCAGGCAGCACCAACAATCACAAGAGAGTGAAAATTCCCTCTCCATGTTTTTCCTCCTCTTGTTTGTGTTCTCCCAGGGGGCATTGGTGGGATTTGCCTTACGTGCCATTTGATTCACAAAACGCCTCCGTTAGTTTCCTGGTAGATCTAACAGAGGTTTCATTTTGTGCTCTTGTGGGATGAAACCTCCAGAGAAGCACCTACGAGGAACCCCTGAGGAACAGAAGTGAAAATGACAATACAGCATAGATCAGAGGCCTGTTACTGTATTGAGCTACAATTTACAGTATATAGCTACAGAACGGTTTGACTGCACTTTACACTTTACAGTTTACAGTTTACTTTTTCTTTTTTAACAATGCAGTATTTGTATCTAATCAAGAAGATGTAAGCAAGGCTATTTTAGAGACTTGTTGTTTAAACAATATGTTACACTTAGACTAGTCGACGACTAGTCTAAAAAGACTCAGAAAACCATCCAAATTGATGACAGTCAGGCTTAAACATTGTCAGCGTACAGGTTGCAGGTCTCTCCTTGCCTGCACTCATCGATCGGCTGTTTTGCCTCAGTCTCCTTTCTCCTCATTTAATAACGAATAATATATAGATGACTTCATCTTCGGAAGATGAACAGTTACAGTACGGTAGTTTACGGTACAACAATGGCAGAGTGCCAATACTGCTCAGTTATTCACAAGCAGTTTAGCCTATCTTAAACCAAGGTGAACAAACACACAGGAACCCCACAGAAATGTGACTTTTATTTTTATTATGATTTTACTGTGATGTTTTTAAGCAACACATTTCCACAATTTTCATTTGTTGCCATTAATTATTATTATTATTATTTTTTTATCCATTGTGACAGTGTTTGGCTCTGTAAGCTCTATACGTTTTAGTATGCATGTTTTCATGAGTGTTTAGAGCATCAGAGTGTTGTGCCGAGAGCTCGATATCGGTTATTTCATAAATGTTCCCAGGCTCCTGCTACAGTGATTCTAACGTCTCACCTGGAGGGAATCTCCGCTGTACAGCCAGGAGCTAGAAGCTGATGTTGTTTGGAAGTTATTTTCCCCTATCTCTGTCTCAGTGTGTGTTCCTCTCTTATTCTCTCTCTCTCTGTCTGTCTCTCTCTCTGTCTCTCTCTCCCAATCTTGTGTCACAGCATTGAGCTGCTTTGATTTTATCTAGACCTGTCTGTCTGTCTGTCTCTGTCTGTCTGTCTGTCTGTATCTCTCTCCCTCTCGCTCTTCCTTTCTCTCTCTATTTTATTTCCTTTCTCCACTGCTAGATAATAGTTGTTATATTATATTGTTGCGACTGCAGGGGCTATTGTTGTAAAAACAAAGAAATCACATTTATTTTACAGAGATATTTCTATTTTTCAGGACGGTTTCATAGCTTTTAAGGAAAACAATTTTTCACACGTTTATTTTGTGGGGGGTGGTGACAGGTTTGAGGGTAGCCATGGTAATGGGAAAGCTGTGAGCACACCAACACCAGCCAGTGATTTATACTAAGTTACTTGGCACTGCTAGCCATCACCAGTAACGGCAGGCAGCTGTCAACAGGATAGACATGTGAGCCTGTTTTTACTCAGCTACCATATCAAAGACAGTGACCACTAAGACACTATGAGGGGAGAGGCAGAAAGCCACAGGAATAGCAACGAGAGAGAGAGAGAGAGAGCTGCCATTAGTATTGTACAGCCACTCCTTTCTCCACCATTCAAACTATAAAAGCTAAATACTCAACTCAGCAGACCGTGTAAGTGGGTACTCTGCGTCAGTGTAAAATAACCCTGTAAAGGTCAGCTGGAGTAGGAGTAGTAGACAAGAGGCTGGCTGGCTTTTTATTTTTTTAGTTTTACTCAATTAAAAGACACTCTTAGCCAAGGGAAACTATCAGCCAAAAAACATATTAAAACAGGTATACCTTAACAGAAAACAGGAAAGTCCTTGATATGTTCTATTTCCATTGACGGGCTATGAGACAAGACCGTCCTACTTTAATAATAAAAAAGTGATTTAAAGGTATAGTAAGTCGTTCTCGAGAAACGCTCGAGACACAATTCGAACACGAATCAAAACAAAAACCTCTCCCTTCATTGCGATAAAGTGCTCTTTCAGAGGCTCCGCCCCACACACGGGAAAAGTATTGCGAAGGCTGTGATATTATTGTTGTTGTATGAGGTCTGCACCACCTGTTTGTGTTTTTTCTTCAGCACACAAAAGCTAGCAGACTGCGAGGACATTTTTAATGAATTTGACAAAAAGTGTATTTACAATCGCGTAATATAACTTTTAATAGCATGACCTAAAATAAATAAACAGAATACTCTTGACAAAAGCATCACGTTTGTGATGTTCAATAGACATCTGACCCACAGTAACTCTCTTCCATCTTATCTGTTACCACCCCAGCTGAGCAAGGCTAGGGCTATGTTTAACTAAGTTTAGCTCATTTGGAATTACTGTACAGTAACACTCACTTCTTGACAGTGGAGGGCAAACATCAGTCTGTGTGTGTTGCTGTATACTGAAAAACATATTTTCATTAGGTATCTTTTTTTTTACTGGTGGAGAGTGTTCTCTATTACCTGATATCTCTGTTGCATTTCCATGCTGTATGTGTTTATGGGAAGGCCAGAGGCAGGACTAAAGTCATGATATCTTATTCAGGAGGGTAGACACTTCTTGGAGAAATACAAATAGATACAATATCACTCTACTTTGTTATATCTAACATCAGAGAAATGTTTAGGGTGAGTGGGCAGATACGCATGGATTATCATAGCATTTCTCTGGTATGTAAAAATGAGCAAAAAGTGATTTTCTGCTTTTCAATCTCTCTCTCTCTCTCTCTCTCTCTCTCTCTCTCTCTGCCTCTGCCTCTGCCTCTCATCCTCTTGATCAATGTGACAATAATACATTTTTGACCTCTCCCTAGCCCAACAAGAAAGCACTACCAATGTGACCTTACATTTAAAGGCAGGGTTAGCCATTCTCTAGAATGCTTGATAAATTCGAGCTCAAATGAAAACTACATTCCTCCGCGCCCTACACAGCGTCGCTCCACACATCGAAACGCATTGTGAAGCAAAGCGTAGTACTACGGCTTTGTTGTTGTGAGCGTTTACTTTGTTTATGTTCCTATTTATGGAGCCAGGGCTGTGTAGAAGTATCAGAGTATTTTTTCAACACGCACAGAGAACAGTAAGCTGGCGAAATGGAAGAAGATATTTGCTGAATTTGACAAAAAGTGTATTATCTTACAATTAGCTTGCAATAGCTGACTTAATCTTTAAATTTGAAATTCTCAGGCTTTGTCTACGTGTGTGTGTGTGTGCGTGTGTGCGTGTGCGTGTGTGTGTGTGTGTGTGTACATGTTGTATGTGTGTGTGTGCAGATCTCAGAGCTGGGAAGTACTTAAGCACAAATACTTAAGTACTGTACTTAAAGCTCTTTCAGGTATCTGTACTTTACTCAAGTACTGTATGTATTTTTCTGAAAAAACATTTCTAAAGCCTCTCGGGGAACCATCGCCTTATCGTGGTGGAGAGGTTTGGGTGCCCCTATGAACCTGAGTGTTGTACAGTCTGGAGCCTGGTGCTCCTGGCAGGGTCTCCCAAGGCAAATTGGTCTCAGGGGAGGGGCCAGACTATGAATGGTTCAGAAGACCCCCATGAAGAACTTAAATAGAGAAGGAGTTACCCTGCCCGGAGGAAGCCCGGGGCCCCCATCTGGAGTCATACTCACAAGTCCCCAGGCTGAGCGCCGCTACATTGGTTTACCCCGGTAGACGAGAGGGTCGCCTCCCTGCGCCTACGGGTGGTGGGTGGGAAAACTCCATATGCACAGACTGTTGTCTGTGCATATGCACCGAACTGCAGTTCGGAGTATTCCACCTTCTTGGAGACCCTGAATGGAGTCCTGTATATGGCTCCAGTAGGGGACTCCATAGCTCTACTAGGAGACTTCAACGCGCGCGTGGGCAATGATGGAGATACCTGGAGAGGAGTGACTGGGAGGACCGGCCTCCTTGATCTAAACCCGAGCGGGCGTTTGTTGTTAGACTTCTGTGCTAGTCATGGACTGTCTATAACAAACACCATGTTC
>JAODUE010003076.1:0-11388 GCA_027564755.1 Amblyopsis hoosieri
TCAAATGTTTGGAAATGGTTATATAGTGCAAGTCATCAATGCACGTAGTATGCCTTGAATACGGACTTGTGCGCCTGTCATTAAGCTTATCGAAACGCGTTTTAAAATCATATCACAGTTTTTTTTATTTTATTTATTTATTTATTTATTTATATATATATATATATATAAATAAATAAATAAATAATTGTCCAGCCCTAAGGCTAATGTTTAACTGTTAAATACAGTCTTTTAATTAGCTTGCTCACTCCATGTGAACGCTTCTTGTCAGAATGAATTGCTTGTCCCTGCATTGGATCTGCTTTTGTTCACATCTCAGCCATACTGGCATTTTCCATGGAATGTTACTAGGCCACCATGTGGGACATTGGGGGAGCAGATAGACCCCTGTTCGCACATGACCCCATAAAACACATGGTTATACAGCATGTATGAAAAGGGCTATAGAGTAGGGTTGCCATGTTTAGGGTAAGGTCTTTGGGTCATATGGGGTCAGTGTGTCTCCACATCGCTAATGACCTGGCTGTTTGTCGTTTCTCAGGGGAGCAGGGCAGCGAGGAGCGGGACGAGTCCCCCCAGCAGACTCCCATGATAGAGGAGTACAACCATGGCAAGGAGTTCCCCCCCCTCACATCTCTCCCCGGCCTGCGCTTTAGGAGGAGGCAAGACCCCCGAGAGACCAGTAAGTCTGCTCTGCTATTGCTAATAAGGTTGGGCCGATGTACGATCCCATCGTCCATAATCACGATGTGCTGCAGGCATCGTGGTTTAACAAATAAAGTAGTGAAAGAGTGTCAAATATCGTGAAACTGCACAATACGCTGTTTCCGAGGCTCGCCGAATTGCTGTGATAAGGATCTCTGCTTCCCCTCTCTCAAACACACACACGCAGATGCAAAATACACTCGTGCCTTGGCCGTATCACACCGTGTCGATGTCTGCGTACGTCTGACAATGCACTCAATGCATTATGCTAACGTAATGCTAACAGTGAAACGGAACAACTTTATAATTTACTGCTTGTGCTCACTCACTTTGCTGTAGAAGACGATGTCTACCGTGATATTGTTGGTTGTTCGCTAGCTGATGACAATCGCTGTCTGTCCATCTTGTGCGAATTATATGAGCAGATAAATCCTGCACACCACTTCAGAAGAGTCCTGTTTCATTAGGTAGGTTTTAAACTCGAAGTAGCTACTGACAGACAGAAGTGGAACCATTTTTACCGACTACATTTGCCGACACGGACGCCGTTATTACAGATCAATGTGACTAGACCAGACCAGGCCTATGCATAGAGGTTAGGAGGAAAAGTAAGGAAACACAGTGAGTAGGGGAGGATGGGCATAAAATATAAGCAGCCTACTGCCTGACCTGCTTATTATTAACTACTACTTCAATTTCATAGCTAGTCAATCATTTATAATTGGAGCTCTTTTTTTTTGTTTTGTTTGAAGTTTAATAAATTAGGCTATGGAAAAATGTATATAGCACCCCACCCCCCGATGTCATCGTCCACCTCGATGTGTTACTGTAGACATCGATCAACTCTAATAGCTAACATGCTTGTGTTGGCATGCTACTAGTGTCACGTGTGTGTGTGTGTGTGTGTGTGTGTGTGTGTGTGTGTGTGTGTGTGTGTGCGTGCGTGCGTGCGCAGGTGAGAGAGAGTGGAACTCTCCCCTGACGGAGCGGCAGCGCTACGAGGAGCGCGAGGAGCCCAAGAGCGGCTACGATGCCCCCCGAAGGTACGCAGCCCCTCCCGACCCCCGGCGCCAGGACCGTCCCATCCCTCCCGCCCCTCCAGCCCCTCCCCCTGCCCCGGGGGGGGAGGCGGGGCCCGGCTACGAGCGTGAGCGGCTTTCGCCGCTGCGTGAGCTGAGCCCCGCGCCGCGCTTCGAGAGCCCCAACAGCGAGCACTCAGAGGAGGATGCCCCCCCCCCGCCCCGGCCCATCCTCAAGGCCCCACCGCGCCCCCCGCCCATCTCCCCTGGTAACACGCCGCCCCATGACGGCCACGCCTCCTCCCGCTACGAGGGTCCGCCAAGGCCCCATCCACCGGGCCGCTACCAGGGTCCCGGTTGCTATGATGACGTGCCCCGTTACGATGGCCCCCGCCGCCCCCCCCACGGCCCCCCGGAGCGCTTCATCGGGCCCTACGACGGCCCTCCCCGCTTCCAGGGGCCCTCGGGCCCCGGGCCCTTCCAGGGGCCAAGCGGCCCCCTCAGGTTCGACCCCGGCATGGGCCCCGGCATGGGTCCAGGGGGCCCCAGTGGCCCCGGCATGGGCCCCGGGGGCCCCGGCATGGGTCCCGGAGGCCCTGGGGCCCCCGGGTGCTTCCAGCAGCAGCCTGGGTGCTTCGACCCCCCCCAGCGGTACGGACCCCCCATGAGGCCCTTGGGGCCTCCCCAGCCCCACCAGCAGGGCTTCATGCACGGCCAGCGCTTCCAGGAGCCCCACAACCCCCAGTTCCCCGGGGGGCCCCTGGGGCCTCATGGAGTGCCCCTGCCCTTCCCAGGACCCCAGGGGGGGAGTTTCAATATGCAGGGTCCCCCTCCCTTCAGCCAGCCAGCTGCCGGTCCTTTCTACAACCCCTCAGCGCCCCCTGCTGGCAGCATGCAGCAGCAGGTAGGTGCATGCTAATTGACCTGCTTGCTAATTGACCTGCTTGCTAATTGGCCTGCCTGCTAATTGGCCTGCCTGCTAATTGGTCTGCTCCTGACAGGTGACTGTGATGAGCAGCCACAACCAGTCCTTCCTGCCACACCCTCCTGTGCCTTTCTGCCAGCCAGGTGAGCGCCTCCCTGCTCCTCCCTGCTCCTCCCCGCGACTCACGTCAGTTGTCCCTGACCTCTCACCTCTGACCTCTGACCCCTGACCCCAGGCCCAGTGTTCAGCGGTCCAGAGAGCCACTTCGGCCAGGTGGACGTCAACGACCTGCTGTCCAAGCTCATCTCCACCGGCATCATCCCCGCAGCCCAGCCTGCCCAGCCTGATGCCCCGCCCACTGCCGCAGGTAAGCCCCGCCCCTCTCAACCCTCTAGACCCTGGTCTGGTGACCAGCTAGCTGGTGATGCTAACGCGGTACAGCTGTTACCGTGCTATGGGGCGCCAGTGCTCTAGTCAGCCTGTAGTCTGTATAGTCTAGCTGCATTACATCACGTTATAGCATGGGCCTGGGTACGAGACTGGCATTAGCATCTGTTAGCATCCAGGAGCGTTGGCATCTTTTAGCATCCAGGAGCGTTGGCATCTGTTAGCATCCAGGAGCGTTGGCATCTGTTAGCATCCAGGAGCGTTGGCATCTGTTGGCATCCAGGAGCGTTGGCATTTGTTAGCATCCAGGAGCGTTGGCATTTGTTAGCATCCAGGAGCGTTGGCATTTGTTAGCATCCAGGAGCGTTGGCATCTGTTAGCATCCAGGAGCGTTGGCATTTGTTAGCATCCAGGAGCGTTAGCATGGAGCCTACGCCATAGCTTAAGCAGTCGTGAGCATATTATATATTATACTTCTGCGCTGGTTTGTCGGCCGCACGAACCTGTGCACGTTGAATGCACGCGCATGTGAAGCTCCAATATACAGAATGTCATGTCTTGTTAGGGCTACCAAAATCGAACAAATAGTGTAAACCTACACATATATAAACATAGATGTGAAGAATTGAAAAATGTTTCTCACCAGCGAATCTTAGTTAAACTTTGATAATGGGAAACAATTTGAGATGATAGAAAATGGTGTTTATAAAAGACCACTTTTTTGCTGCCTGGAAAAGTAAATTCCATAATGAAATCCCCATATTGTCATGTGGGAAGTTGTAGTCTTGGTGTAAAATGCTCAAGCAAGGCTCAAGGCGTATAAAAGGGATTGTTAAAGGGAGATGGTCTGTGCATGTACAGGTTATATAGAGCCCTCATATAAGACTGGCTGCATGTCTGTAGCGTGAATTGGCCTTTAGTGCGTCAGTCCCATGGGCCAGCTAGCTCAGCTTGGTGTGGCATGCTCTTGTTCCAGAAGCTTCTGTGGACCTGCCGGTGGCTCCTACTGTGGTGGAGGACGAGGACGAGGAGGATGAGGAGGAGGAGGAGGAGAGCCTGCCAGACCTCACAGGCTTCCAGATGGAAGATCTGCGTCAGCGCTACGAGGGCGTGGTGGCCCGGCTGCACACGGGCATCCAGTGCTACTCTTGTGGCATGCGCTTCACCTCGTCCCAGACGGACGTCTACGCCGACCACCTGGACTGGCACTACCGCCACAACCGCTCTGAGAAGGACCTGAGCCGCCGCATCACACACCGCCGCTGGTACTACGGGCTCACGGTACGCACGCACGCACACACACACACACACACACACACACACACACACACACACACACACACACACACACACACACACACACACACTCACTGGTACCACGGCCTCTCATGGTGAGCCTCTGTGTTTGTGTGTGTGCAGGACTGGGTGGAGTTCGAGGAGATCGCTGACCTGGAGGAGCGCTCCAAGAGCCACTTCTTTGAGAAGGTGCATGAGGAGGTGGTGCAGAGGAGCCAGGAGGCCGCCAAGCAGCAAGAGGTCCAGAGCGTCAAGGCAACCGCTGACGTGGTGGGAGAGGTGGGTGGGTGTGTGTGTGGTGGGGGAGGGGGCTCCACCTGTCAGTCTGGAGCTCCTCACTGCATTTAGGAAACGGTCTGCAGATTATAAGCATTCTGATTGGCTGAGGTAAACGTAGTCCAATTGTATGTGAGGAGGTTTGATTGACACACAGGAAGGGTGTAACGGTTCACCAAATCCACAGTTGGGTTCATATCGCGGTTTTATTATTTTTTCCTTTGAGCGGTATAATCTGGGATTTCTTTCTGGCCTTGATTACATTCTGTGGAATAGTCTTCTTTTTTCTATACTTCCTGCCACTAGATACCAGCTTCTCAGCCAAACAAGAACACTGTTCTTGTTTCCGCCCACACACACGCGCTCTGCTGTAGCGCCAGCACTAGGTAAACAAAATAATTTATGAGATCGGATTACGTTACAACACCCTGCTAAGGACAATATTCCACTATATCCTTAACATAGACAATACTAATTGTTTGCTGCTATCATGTGTAAATATACACCTTTTTAAAAATCAACAATTTGGAATACTAAGAACACTGTAGCTTCATTGCTACAAGTTACACAATTAAGCAGAATGAACAGATTGGAACCACATGATGGCAAAACAGACAGCGGCCAGAGACTGGATTAAAAATAACCTGGAACATTTTGGACAGTTTTCATACCTTGGACATCATGGATATTTTATTGACACACGTCAGATAGGTTTCTTGTGGGTGTCTCTTTCACGAAACCTAACTGCTGCGTCATGGCTAGCCCACCCACTAAGACCACACAGTATTTGTGTGTGTGTGTGTGTCGTGTCATTTCTCAGCAAAATGACACACACACACACACACACACACACACACACACACACACACACACACACACATTGATGTTTCTAAATAAAGTGTGATATTATTCCACATTGATTAGTTTGCGTAAAGAAGGGCAATAGACTCGTTGCCATAATCTGACATCGTAGTGACGGGGGTTAATTCATGAATGAGAACACATTCATTCTATAAATCACTTTGTATTGTGTTTTGACAACTATAAAAAGGCTCAGTGGTTCTAATCTAGTGTTGAGATAAATGTGAAATGAACATTGTAGTTTAATTACAGTAGCAACATATATGAGAGCTCAACAGGCTGCATCTGTAGCAGGTTGGGTGTGTTTGTGGAACGCGGTTCTGTATTCCGGAACTGCGACACGAAACCGTGGACCTTTGTGCCGCGGTTTTGGTTTCAGAACCGTTACACTCCTACCTATTAGAACTATGATAAACGCTACTGAATGGAGGGTTCCAGACTGGAACCAAGCTCCTCTCGAGTCTGAGCAGGCTTTAGCAGCGGTGTACTGAACACCTACACGTGTGTGTGCGTGTGCGTGCGTGCGTGCAGTCATGTGAGATCTGCCAGGAGGCCTTTGAGATGTTCTGGGAGGAGGACGAGGAGGAGTGGCATCTGAAGAATGCTCTCAGGATGGACAACAAGGTGAGTGTCTGTCTCTCTCAGAGCATTTTGTATCATGCTATATCATGTTGCAAAACTAATCTACGAAACGTTTTAGATTTGTCAGGAACGGTTGGTGATTAAAAATGTACAGCCATTAGGCCTGTCGCGATAATTACTTATCGTGCGATATATGGAAAATACATCGGCGATTTTTCTGACCGATAATATTGTATTTACACGCTTGTTGCTGACGTTAAGACAAAAGTTAAGTGCTGCGCTGCTCATGTGCTCTTTTCTCCTGTGCTCGTCTCTCTCTCACACGCGTACAGAGCAGACGGCGACATCTGATACGTGTTCCTCAAGGCCAATGAGGAGGCTATATTGTATTGTTTGTTGTTCGTGCACGGGAAATGCACGAGCATTAGACTAGGTCGCATGATTATGACGTCATGACAAACAATCGTCCAAACTATCTTTATTGACATCTTGGACGTACAAAACTATATGTACATAACGCCAAGAGAATATTATTAAGCACCATATGAACCAAGTGTGGCACCTGAAAACATTTTTGCGGAGCAGTTAAACTGATAATGAATTTATGTATGGGGTGTGTATTGCAGTTGGTCCTACAGGCTGCAGTACCACCCGTCGCCACACGTCATGGCTGCTTCAGGCCTAGAGTCAGACACTGCCACCCTGTCCTAATCTTACCTTGTTACCTGTATATAAGACACCTGTCCACAGAAGCAATCAATCAGATTCCAAACTCTCCACCATGGCCAAGACCAATGAACTGTCCAAGGATGTCCGGGACAAGATTGTAGCTTGGTGAGAAGGTTATTCACAAATGGAGGAAACTCAAAGAAACTGTCAATCTCCTTCGGTCTGGGGCTCCATGTAAGATCTCACCTCGTGGAGTTGCAATGAACGGTGAGGAATCACCCCAAAACTACACGGGAGGATCTTGTCAATGATCTCAAGGCAGATGGGACCATGGTCACCAATTGGTAACGCACTACGCCATGAAGAACTGACATCTTGCAGCACCCGCAACGTCCCCCTGCTCAAGAAAGCACGTTCAGGCCCGTTTGAAGTCTGCAATCAACATCTGAATGATTCAGAGTAGGGATGTTCCTAGCGACTAATTTCCATGTCATTTAAACAAAATGTCTGACTTAGACTAGCAGGGCTCGACATTAAGGCTTGTCCGGGACAAGTTGATTTTTGAAGGGGCAAGTTCATCAACAAAACTATACTACTTTGCCTCTCCGACATTGACTTCGTTTTTAAGTAAGATAATTTGCCTATAGGTAACTCATTTCCACTCACAAAACGACTGCACCTTGGACTTTCTCGAATTGCCCTTAAAAATAAACAATAAAAAATGAACCTGTCGTCGTCCATGATGTTTATTCTTCTCACGGCATAGAATTGAATTCAGATGTCATTCAGACGTGGTTAACAATGGCTTAAACAAAGGCAAAGGCAGTAGGTTTATTTACTGACCACTACAGCCACTTACGATTGAGATGAGTACAAGACATTTGCTGTACTGAAGTATTTCTGTCACGGAGAAAATAGTTACAAAATACAGCTACAGTAGCCTATAAGCTAATGTTGACTACAGCGCTTAAACGCACATTTGAAAAGCACAGGTAGGCTAAGCGATCGGGAAATCGTGTAAGCGCAGGCTGATGATCTGAAATGTAAGAGTGAAATATAAACCAATATGCATGATCTAACTATTGCCGTGTGTTTTAACCATTCACTGCCGCGCTCGTCTCTCATCTCCGCTCTCATTCAAGTTTCAAAAAAATGTCTGCTGTGGTTAAACAGATTTATTGACTTCAAAATAAAAGCTCCGTAAAATATACAAATCCCTCTAAAATAAGTCTCAATTTAGTTTACATGTAGCAGGTTATTGTAAATAGATGTCAAATGGTCAACTTAAATAATTAACTATAGGCTGCTGGTAACTTGTAAATAACCCTTAGTTATATTTAATAGTTGACCTGACTACACTACAGATAACCTACATAGAAATAGGCTACAATATGTAATGTATTGCTATCTTGTTTCTGATAAATACAACGTGATAGTTAGTGTAAGCTAAATTTCATTTTTTTGATTTTAAGAAATTGACTAGTATTCCTCTATTACAGCACACCTTCTTTAGTCAAAAGGGGACAAATGCCTTGGGTCAAACGCCTTTAGGCATTCACACTATAAATTTCACTTTTTTATTTCCCGGACAAGTAACTTTTATACTCGGACAAGTACATCAAAATGCTTAATGTCAAGCCCTTACTAGTCAACTAGTCCAGAGGTCTTCAACGTTTTTCACGTTTATCACTATGGTATAAAATATTTAGTTGCCGGGCCAACAATAATGTGTAGGTTGGCCTATAATTCCACGTATAAAAGTAGGCCACTAACTAAGCCATTAAACGTAATTAAACTATTGACAGATGTATATATTGCACATGTATTTATGTATATTTTGTGACATTTAGAATTTTGTAAGAAAATAAGTTTTGATCAAATATTTTGGAGGACCTCCTGCAGTACCTCTGAGGACCCTCTAGGGGTCCCGGATCTTCTAGACTTCTGGACTAGTCTAAATATAGCAAAACACTCAGAAAACCGTCCAAATTGTTCACAATCCGGCTTAACATAGTCAGTGTGTGTGTACAGGTCGCAGGTCTCTCCTTACCTGCACTAATCGATCAGCTGTTTTGTCTGTGGGTGGAGAGCACTTCATTTAAAAAATAATAATCTACAGATCGCTTTATCTTCGGAAGATGAAGTTACAGTGGCCTACGGTACAACAATGGCCGAGTGCCAAATCCACTCCGTTATTCACAGGCAGCGGGATGAGAGCATTATAAAAATGTCACCTTATATTGATTCTGTACTATATTGTACACTGCATTGGCTGTTTTGTTGAAAAGCGTTAGATAATTATAGCTTACCGTACTTCTATAGCTAGTTTAGCCTAGCAAAATGCTATTTAGCTCATCTTTAACAAAAGTGAACAAACCTCACAATTAATTTATTTTTAATTATATTAAATGTACCGTAGTTGTACTGCATGGTTAAACCGAAAGCATATAGGTTTTGAATTGAGATTTGTTTGATTAGCAACCGGTAGCTATTCAACACACTGAAGTATCTGCTCTCTCAAGTCGTCTACTTCTAGTGCAGCTAGTGGCAACAAACCTTCGCTGCTTTGAGAGTTGTCCCTGCTCCCTCGCCACTAGGAACGCATGGAAATCGGGCTCTTACAACTCCACACGCAGCATCAACAGATTGTTTCGTGTGTTTCTGAGGCAGGGAGAGACTGACTGAGCCACTACTTCAAAAAAACACATAAAATAAGTTTAACCGACTCTTATTTATGGTGCGCACATCCCTAATTCAGAGGAGAACTGGTTAAGGTGTTGTGGTCAGATGAAACCCAAATCGAGGACGAATGCTGCCTATGACCACAAGACACCACCGTCAAACATAATTGTTGAAACATTATGTTTGGGACTGGACAACTTCACCACATCAAAGGTCCATGTACTGTCAAATCTTGGGTGAGAACCTCTTACCTTCAGCCAGGGCATTGACAGTGGGTCGTGGATGGTATTCCAGCATGACAATGACCCAAAACACACAGCCAAGGCTACAAAGGAGTGGCTCAAGAAGAAGCACATTAAGGTTCTGGAGTGGCCTAGCCAGTCTTCAGACCTTAATCTTCTCTTCTGCAGTGTGTCTGGATTATGAGGGAAATAACCTGGAGTTTCTAGCGTTTACCATTCTGAAGATATGTTCTGAAATATAAACTGGACCCTTTCACTGCCTGCGTTGGAGGAGAGATTTTATTACATTGCCTATATATATAATTTTTTTTTTAAATAGAACACACGCATATTTTCCAGATTTTTGGACCTTGTCTGTCTGTCTGCTTGTCTCTGAGGTATGATGTGGAAGTGAAGCATGTTTCTATGGAGCAGTGCTTTCTTGTCTAACAATGTTGTTCTCCAACAGACGTACCATCCTTCCTGCTACGATGATTATATAAATGTAAGTACATATTTGTATCTCAGTGATGATTGTATATTACTGTGTTGATGTCTACACCATATTGATATTTATATTAGTTATGTTGGTGTGTTCCAGACATCGCTGACGGAATCCACACCATCGCCCAACAAGCTGCTGGCTGAGCATCCGCTCAGCGTCTTCGTCAAACAGGAGCCCAGTGACGAGGTCACTTCCTGTCTCTCGCAGGCCCCACAGGAAGTGAAGGTGGAGGCCGAAGAGCTTTGTGCTGTGAAGGAGGAGGTGCCTCCTAGTGCACCTCCCTGAGTCTCCTGATGCCACAAGCGTCTGTTTTCTAAGGAAAAGCTATTTTTATATTCACCTGAGGCAGGGCCCTCGGAGTAAAGATGCGTTTTGGTATCTGGCTTAAGTCTGGACACGACTGATATCTCCACGTTCTCCTCGCAAAAATGTGTTCTCGGGGAAAATGATGTATGTAAAAGATTTAATTTATAAATTAAAGTATTTTTTGGTATTCTTTGTGTAACGTTGATTGAATATCAAGGCTTATTAAGTGCAAAGAATTTACCTTAATGGTCTTTTTTCCCCACTTAAAATAAGTTGTACAGTTTCATTTTAGTTAGACAAAGTAAGTAATGTTTAATTTGCAAGATCAATCTTGCGCGGTGTCAGATTGGCCTTTGATCAACTGATAGAATTTAAAATTTTTATTTTGGGAGCATTGATGAAAGGTAAGAATCATAGGATTTCCCTGCTATTAAACTAGGTTTAACAATGTTTCTACAGATAAATCTGGGCACGCCTAGTAATTTATGTAAAATAAAATACATTTCAGAGGAATTTTTGTTTTTTGGTGCCCTTAAAAAATATAAACATCTATTTTGCAGTTGGTCTTCAATAAAAACGTCTGAAACTTGTTGGTGTGAACTGTGATTGATGTGTTTTTCCTCTTGGTCTTTTGAGTTTTAAATAAAGGGGTTCAATGGATTTCATGTTTTTGTCTTTTTTTTTTTGTGCCTTTGCATAGTTCTTGAGGTGTATTCAATACATCTTTTCATCAAACGTTTGAAACTATTTTGTATATTAGGTAAAAGTACATACAGGTGTGACAGAGGTAACCCTTTGTTGCCATGCACTATAGAGGGAGTTTCTGGAGCTGATAACAGCGGAGCTGTGGAGGCAACATTATTCTGCTGTATTTAACTGTTAATAGTGATCCATACAAAGTGGGGAACATTGCCAATAGTGACAGATTAAAAATCACGACCAATGAGGTCTATC
>JAODUE010003077.1:0-11387 GCA_027564755.1 Amblyopsis hoosieri
TAGAGCATGTCCCCCTTTATGGTCTCATGTTGCCATCTACTGGTGGAATTGGGCAATTCAATGCAGTTCATTTATACATTTTTGAAGGGAAAAAACACTTACTGTAGTATCTCCAATGGCATAGCGGTTTATCAACTCTGTCACAACTTTGAAGGTTGTGAGTTCAAAGCTTTCTTGTGAAACCAGCCTGGACATTGGCTGTTTTTCTGTGACATCTCTTTGCTGCTATGAAATCTTAAAAATGTTTCCCCAAGGGTCCTCAACTTTGGGCCGTGCTTGGACCCCGATCATTACCGCTCGCGGTTATATTTTATTTTGTTATTGATCCAAATATTTTTCATAATATAAAGTAATTGAGAGGGGAAAATGTCATCATGAGGGAGTTCAAATTGGTACTAGAGTATAGACAAGCATGAAACCTGGTGGGTATTAGATGTTTTCCATCAAATGATTAGTAGAGCTCAACTAATACAGTTCAAGATTATGAAAGATTACATTATTACTGGATGCCTGCGCTTTGCTATTATTGTGATTTTTGTTTTTGTTTTGTTTCTCCTTGTCACAGTAACCACATCTGTGCAAACCCGTGGATTACTGTACATGGGCTTTCATTGGTTACCTGATAATGTTTTGTTGTACTTTTTGTTACCAGTACTTTTTTATAGTACTTTTAACAAAATATAATTATATGGCAAAGTCAAATAGTGTCCATATAGAGGTTTTTAATATAATTATATTAGAAAATAACACATTGTCATGCACTTATTACTAAATAAACTTGTGACTAGTCTGCTGAATAGGAGTTAACATATTTTATTGTACAGCTTTGAGCAATATATGCAGCAACAGTTCAGAGAATGATTCCAAATGATTTGCCTGATCCAAACCAAATGCTAATAGTTTTCAGAAATACCTGGGTATGGAAAGCGTAACTTCAAGGTAGGACAAATATATCGCAAACTCATATTTTAGGGAGATCTAATTTAGCGTCTTTGTGTTTTTCCCAAAGCCTGTATAATGGTATATAAACAAAAATAAATTTGATATCAAGGTAAAGAAAAAAAACGATTATTCCTGATTTATTTGATACCTAAATTATTTTAAGATGCTCTGCTAATGGAATTGTTTCATGTACATGTGCATGCGTGTGTTGTATTAACTTCTACACATGGTAAAATATTTGGTTTTAAGATTATTTTCATAGCCCCATTTGAAGTTTGGAGTTTGGAATGTGTGTTTAATATAAATAAATAATGTTGCATGCAAGTATTTTATATCCTCCTCTTAGGGCATGGTTTAACATATGTAGGCTACTGTAAACATGCGATCCAAAGGCTAACCGCAGTAAATCTGGTCAAAATTGTTATTAGTAAATTAACTTCTTGATATCTGCTTTATCTTGTGGCAACGTTTCAAAGTTCGAGTTTGTTTTTGAGAGAAAAAAAAAACTAGAAATGGCAGCAACTACAAAACTGTCCAGTAAAAAAAACTTAAGCCATTTTTCATGCAGTTTGACTGTTTTCATAGTTACTGCACCTAGGCTTTGCAGGGCGGTAGGCTATAGCTATCTTACTATAAATGAAAATTTTTCATTAGAACATTTACTTAAGCAGATGTGCACTTCGCTAACTGACTATCACTACATCACACATATTGGCCAATCCACCTCCCTTTAAAATTATAATTTGTTTGGGAATCTCTATTGTCATGCCTTAAATTTGCTCAATGCTCAAACACCTTTTACCCTTTGCATATCTTACCTCAACGATAGCTAAAAAAACAAAAAAGAGAGATAATGTAACATTGTTTGCGTATGGATGAACGGAAATGCGCCATGGAGTTGCTTACAATCCTTGACGCTTAAAGGATGCCCGTGGAGTTCAATTATGGTCCTGCTACGCGAATCTCACGTTAAAAGCTCATGGACCCGATAGGACCAATCAGAGCGCAGCATTTAACAGAGTTATATGCTGTTTTCTGTGAGCGAACGCCAGTCTTGTTCAGCAGGAGGCTTATATGTGAACTTATGCGTCTGACAAGAATATACTATAGGATGCACACATTGATGCGAACATGGATTAAAAGTATTAATGCTCCACTCATTGGACGTTTAAGTGTGCGTCCATAATGCCACATTATACAAAATTTCTGCTTGTACTTTTTTGTTTGATTCTCATCGGGGAGTGCCAAAAACACAAAAGTAGAAAAAGGCGGTGGTCTGCGCCCGTGGATTCTCGCAAACAAGGCTCGTAAGTATTGAAGACGGCTTGTTCTATTTTCTACATGACATTTGAATAAAAATGTGTAATTTTGATGAATGATCTATTCGACTAACGAACATCTTACTCATTTACAAACAATGTTTTACAAATGTTCGCTATTTCAGGCATTCGTGACATCTGTAAAGCAATATGAGACTTTAATGTGATAAAGGGCTATATAGCCTAAATACAATTAACTTAAATTGACGTGTTGATGGGAGCATATGCAGGTTAAAACTTATCTTTAGAATCTCATTAACGCTACCTCTATTTTTGCTCTTTAATTTGTGTTTAAATCACCGTGTCCTGCATACAAAACCCATAAAAGAAGACCTTATTATTACCTTGTATTATTCCAAACAGTCTGGCAACTGACATAGGCTACTGATAAATTGATCCCAATCTGTTGGCTTGCTTGTTGCTATAGCCCTCTCGCCAAAAAAGTGGTGGATGGAACAAAGACACGCAAGGTGAAGACCGAACACCTGCTGCGCATAGATGACCATGATTTCACCATGAGACCAGCTTTCGGAGGTATGGACCACGTAACCTAACCAAACAATTAGTGTATGGTGTCCTGCAAAAACTATCTCTCAACCTGATTATCTTAGTTGTGATATCACTACTTACTGCTGTTATTCCTTCAGCCAAACTCTTCAAACTCAGGGTGCTGAAGTAACACCATATTATTTTAAAGAACCTTTTCTGGTATGATCAAAAACTATTTTATTTTGGTCATTAGTTAATAGTCAATATTGTACTGCGGTGATCTTGAATGAAAGCATATATTTAAATGAAAATCCTTACATTCCTTGAATGACAAAGGTAATGGGGTTTGAACACAAAATAATCTATTTTGTTAAACAGAATCTTGACGCATAATGTAAAGGGTGTATAATAACCCACAGTGAGTTACATACTTTGTGCAGAAGTTCAAACTATACAGTACTAAACTACAGACAAATATACAGTCGAATCTTTGTGTCTAGTTTGTAAAGGAAACGCACAGCTTTGTTTTCCTCACCAGGGGCTGTGCTCTGCAGAATGGGTTATCTTACCCCAAAGTGATGGGATGCAGCTTTATTTATAGCCTAGGCACCCTGCTGCCTGGGAGACTGTCAGTACATTCATTTTGATGCATGCACATTGTTTGCAGCAGTCTCATTTCTTCCATTTGTCTTCAAATGGATCGACCGTTTGTGTACTAATGAAAGCCTCTTACAGCTATAGCATTCTGTTTGCTGGGAGAATGAGCTGGACTGTGACACTGTATTTGCCAATTGCACTTGGGTGGGGGGTGGGGGTCTTAGTGTAGCATTGTAGAAAATAGAAAATTGCACAAATCAGGTCCATAGAGCATTAAGTTGTTCAAATGTTCTGAGAACAAAGCATCCTCATGCCAAAGAACATCCCGTTTTGTAAAGAAACTGCAGTGTTCTTAGAGCGGCCAACATAACAGTAGAAACTAGCTGTAGATGAATATCTGTCACAACATTCATTTCCAATTTATGACTTTCAACTCTTTTTGAAAATGGGCTGAAATCCTTGCTGTTCATGATCTGAGGTTTAAGAACCATCTGAAGGTGTGGAAAGGTCATCATTTTTGCATTAAAAGAGGAAGGCTGTCGAATTGGAAGTTCATTTGAACAGATCTAGTCTCTTTAATCATTTGAGGTGTCTGTAACGGGCTATATCCAATTGGAATTCAAAAAGACAAAAGCAGTACTGTACATTAACGTTACTCTTTTTATGTTTAGCTTGACTCTTGACACCTCTTCAGACACATGAATGATCACAGTGCAATACTTCACAGCAAAGGACTTTAGCACATTAATATGTCAGTAGTACGGTACACTATTCAAATATGAGATTTTTTTCTTTTTTCAAAAAGCTTTCAGGCTAAGTGAGGCCATAATTGACAACTGAGGAGATTTTGCCCAACACTTTGAAATGCGCTGAATAATCCACCATGAAAAATACCGTCATTGTTCAATCAATGTTACTGAAAGATATTACATTAGAAGTGTAAGGAAATTAATGAAATAACATGGCTGACATTAAATCACCGGGCTATGAGCTTTAATGTACATACTCTAGCACAGGGGTGGGCAATTATTTTCACTTGGGGGCCACATTGAAAACGTCAGAGAACTTTGCGGGCCACGCTACTTTGTTAACACATTTTAAAATAAAACACAAAACAGCTGACTTTGTTAACTTGCATATATACAGTATGAATATATGCAATTCCTATGCAACACCAGTTTCATAATCAAACCTAACAGTTGACTTTAACTACGTTTTCTTTTATGCAGCAGTAAATAAAGTAACATTCCGCAGAGCTCGTCAAGTAATTTTATGTTATTATTTTTATGTTTGATGTACAGGGCGGGCCGGGTAGAACGTCTCAAAGGGCCGCATCCGGCCCCCGGGCCTGACTTTGCCCAGACCTGCTCTAACAGTAGCCTACAAACAGCTAAATCATATGTCACTATCGAATGCATATGGATTATAGTGTTTTGTTATCTCTTTGATCATGCAATACGTTTAGAAGGCAGATTGTAAATGAAGCAGTTCACATTCCATTGTATTCTCCATGGAACACAACTGCGATGCAATTAGTATGTAAACATGTTTGTGATCTTTTTGCCATGTATTTCATTGATCTTTTTGCTGTGTTGTGTTTCATGTTACATTGCAATATTGTCTTCCCTTTACTACAGTATGTAATTCTGTCAAAACAAAGGCAAATTCATTCTCTCATTAATCTTCCATGCAAAAGGCCTACACTAAAGTAGCATACCACTTAAGACTGCTGGTGTTAAGAATAATCATTGTAATGCATCATATTGACACACCTGGGATCTCGCATTTATAAACTTACTATCAATTTAAATATTATGACGTGCATATTCTAGACTTAATGTAAACTATTTTCCTGTTCTATGGGGGAATTGCAATTTGGGATACATACCTTTTGAATTGTTTGAATTGGATGTCAGCACACCATCACACATTATCTTGACTAAGTTCATGAACAAATCTAGGCTCCTATGATAATCATTCACATATAATGACATGCTAAAAATAGCACAGGGATTCTGTCTGAAAAGCTTCTGCTGCTGATGGCATCCTCAGGATGTAGTTAAAAATGTAATATACTGTACAGTAACTATTTATTTATTTATTTTAACCTTAACCCAACCCTTTATATCATTGGCTTCTGTCTTTTCAAACTGTCATGGTCTGCTCTTGTTAAGGCTTGGACAGAAAATGTACCCACCTATATACCCAACCTCTTCCATAAGGCATTTACAGTCATTTGGGGATTAAGATCTAAAATCTTTTTCCCTTATTTTTAATAACCACATACACCATTCCCATTTGGTGAACTATAGCCATCTTTCACCCATACCATTACCACATGGTTGAAAAGGGGGAGTTGCATATATTTAACTCTGCCTCATTGCAAGTTAACTGCTGGCTTTAGACCACATGTGTCAAACACAAGGCCCTCGTGTCACATCAGGCCAATTTATTTCCGGCCCACAAGATCAACAGATGATTTTGATGTTTTCATATATAGTACAGTACTGTTTCTTGCCCACAATTTGCTGCAGTAAAATACCTAGCACACATTCCGACATGCTGTGGCACTCAACTGACATGTTAACGCTTTGAAATCAGATCAATCCCTCACTCACAAAAAACAGCAGCTGTTTCTGGAGGGAATACTAGACAATATAGTTGCATTTGCAATCCAGCTATGTGCATTATAAAACAATGGCTGTGGTACAGCCTGACCAATGTTGATATTTGGGAAGATGATGAACACATTTTTCCATTGATAACCTGCAGGCACTGCAAATGGTCTCAATCCTGTCTTCATCTAAACCACCTTTTATAGCTGCAAGATGCATGATACACTTTCAGAGATTTACCTCAGTATAACATAGCCTATACACTGATTATAATACTGTGCGTGTACTAGGTGTGCACAATATATCGACTCAGTATCATTATTGCAATATCACATTGGTCAATATCATATTGAAAATGTTGCAGGAAGTGCAATATTCAGTTTATTTTTTGGAGAGATGGGTCCATTGACTGTTTGGCTTAGTTGTGTTTGCAGAACAGTAACATGTGTGGATGAGGAAGCTAATGACATAATAGAGATTGAAGAGGAAACATTAGTGGCCAAATAATGTTTTCTCGGTATCTTAGAATTACTGTTGTTGTACCAGTCCAATATGACAGTTTAAAATGTGTTATTTTGATATGTTCTGAATATATTTTGATGCATTTTCCCATTTCCCGTTTGTGTTTTAACAAAAAAAATTGATATTGCAATTTTAATGATTAATATCGCAATATCACATTTAATCACCTAGCGTGTACTGTATATATGTATGTCGGCCATTAATATCAGACAGACGGACAGATTCATTATTGTCCTTGACAGTATATCCCCTCAACACTTTAACAATGGCAAATTAGTTTTGTTTAATAATGCTATGACAGAGGAGACCAATACTGTACGTCTATGCCGTATTCACTTGCACCAACATGCTGTTAACCTCCGATTTAACGCCATACTAAGTGTGACCTCACAGTGCACAGCGAGAGCATTGTAAACGTGACTGAAAGAGAGAACCATCACATTGTTTCTCCCTGTGATGTTCTTCAGCTTAAGCAGTTGTCTAATGTCATGCCATGCCACAGATGTGCCACATCAGTATAGGAGATAGGCTCCCCTCTCTCTGATAGGTGGCATATGGTGTGAGTAAGAGAATGGAGATAACAGCTGGAGCTGGGCATGAGTGAATATACCCGCTTCCAGGTAACAGCTTTACCACCAGTTACGTAAGCCTGGCACGAATGACACAGATTAAACAATACTATAGCCGCAAACAGAGAGAATTCATGTCTATATGTTTAAAAGGGTATGTGAATTAGGTATTGATGGCTTGATAGGGCCTTGTTAAATCCCAAGCAATGTATCCTCAGAATCTGCTGAATTATGCACCTTCAACTTAGAGGAGAATATTGTGTTCCAGTTAACTCTGTTTCTCATACTGATTTTTGGATATTAGCTGTAAATTAGCTGGACACCTCATCTTCTTATTTGGAACGAGGGCTTAAAATGTCTGAGCTGAAGGATGCAGTTGATAGAAAAACAGTAGGCCTACTTGCTGTGAAGCTGAACAAATTGCCAATTCTATCAAATATGTTTTTGTGTGTGTGTGTGTGTGTGTGTGTGTGTGTGTGTGTGTGTGTGTGTGTCTCTATCAATTTTATTTATATAGCCCTTAATCACGTTGCAGTCTCAAAGGGCTGTACAGCATACATTTCACATGAAAACAAACCACCTCCCGGGCAAGGAAAAACTTCCATTAAAACCATATGGGGGAGGGGGGGGACCTTGAAAAAGGGCCACAGAAGGAGGAATCCACCCCTCCAGGACACTTAAGATGCAATAGGTGATGGTAGGCAAACAACATTTAGCATTAATGCTATGTATAATAATGTACACATTGTGCCGTACATAAGAACACATCAGAAAGATTTAAAGCGTTTTGTAAGTTAGTTAATTAAGAGTGGTCTGTCAATTGTAGCATTTAACAGATGGTGTGTGTGTGTGCCTGCCTGCCTGTTCACCCACTGCTGTGGGATGGCATCCCATTCTTCAACAAGAATTTTGTCACAAGTCAGCCAACGTAGTTGTTTGTCACTCTGGCACGAACAGCACGCCCAAGCTGATCACACACATGTTCACAAACCGATTTGAAACAGTTAGCTTTCTGTTTGAACAGTTTTATGCTGTCGTCGAATGTGTGATTCAGTGGTGCAACTTAATCACAAACGAGTGTGGTTTCTGACAGCTTTTTTCTTTCTAAACAAACATAAACTGTAGTTTGATAAACATGCGATGACTGTAACTTTTTATTTCTTCAATAATTACACCACTGTAGAATCTATTCTAACATGGTCCTTTGATTTGAATGGACAGGCCCAGCTGTACCAGTTGGGGTGGATGTACAAGTGGAGAGCTTGGATAGCATCTCAGAAGTAGACATGGTAAGTACTTTTATCTATTTTGTGTGTGTGTGGGTGGGTGGGGGTGTAACAATTTAAGCAATTACATCAATCCTGTGAGTGGAAATCATTTATTTTACAGAACCAAATTTAAATGTACTTGTTTCAAATACATTATATGTTACGAATGCAAATATAATATACAGTAGGTTGATGAAAGAATGGCAACGATCTCTGCAAGAGGAGAAATAAATGATACTTTGAACAGCACGAGCACTCTGCGTTGTGTGAGATGAAAAGAATGTATTAATATATTATACATTTAAAAACTATTCATATTTTGCCTAATGTTTTATATTTTTTGTGTGCGTTTGTGCTGTTTAATGATGTCACTTATCCTTGATGAAGCCACAGCTCATCTCGGTCACCAGAGAGGTCTGTAGCCAGACACCTCTCTGACTATATATTAAAATTAATTACAAATTAATTCAAAAATGTTACCCATATATTACCAGGAATTATTGCATTTAAAAAAAGTTTGCTTCATCACTTTTTAATTTGATATTTGTCATGTGAGAATTGTTCTGAAGCCCGTCTTCCGATAGCATCTAACAGCAAACATATGTACATGCATTATGATAACCAGCAAGAAGATTGAAGAAAACTTAGGTCAGAAGTGTCTGAGGGTTTCAAGCAGTGACGTACACAATGCAAAATGCTTTTATTTTGGGCGCTTATACGATATGCACTGCAGCTAATTATTGCCTAGTCATACTGTACCAGATGTTAACACATATAATTTGTGTATAAACTCATGGTGCTAATATAGGGTGAATTAGTGCTGTAGCATAGTCTAGAAATAAAGGAAATGTTGCTGTTTTACTCCATCCTGCAACCTGCACAAGTTACATAGTGACGTCACTTAACATATGTTCTATGCTTTAAGTGACTGCACACATTTGATTTATAGTCTACCTAATGTAATTCCTCAACCGTGACCCGGAACACTGTAACGTAGCATGAGCCAGCGGCTCCATCTCCCTCTGAGGTCAGGGGTCAAGCAGAGGCCTCACATGAAGCCAGCTCTTAATCCAGAGGTTCTCTCTGTTCTTGCGTAACGCGGCCCAAGGACTTCACCATGACCCTGTATCTGAGGCATTACTGGAAGGACGAGAGGCTAGCCTTCCCAAGCGCCACCAACAAAAGCATGACGTTTGACGGGCGCCTGGTCAAGAAGATCTGGGTGCCCGACGTCTTCTTTGTGCACTCCAAGAGGTCCTTCATCCACGACACCACCACAGACAACATCATGCTCCGGGTTTTCCCTGACGGCCATGTGCTCTACAGCCTGAGGTGAACACAGATCTGTGTTTCCTGTTTGATTACGTCTTGTGTTTCCTGTTTCCTGTGAAGGGCAATAAAGAGCAGATGATAAGACCCTGAGTCTTCCAGTCCACAAATAATCAGTCACAATAAAAGTCTGATATTCCCACCTCAATCAGAATGAACTGGTCCATTCCTATAAAGAGTATTGTACCTTATGCAATATGATGTACTATTTTACAACATATCTGTATCTTTCCTATACACAATCGCCTACTTGTCCGCAGATCTCAGGTCAGGGGCGAAGGCCTATAAGACATATGCTTGTAACGTCACTACAGCCCATCCTAGTTTTGCCTTCCCTTGTAATATCTGCAGCAGTGGTAGGAAGACATGATAATACGGCTGCTTCAATGAGAACGGAAGGAATAAACCACAGCAAGATCTTGATTGAGCCTCCCATCTGCATCCACAGTTCACATACAGTCAAATGGTTATTGTGTGTAGCTACCATGGAAGATAAAGTACAGTACAGAGCTGATGTGATTATTTAGCAGTCCTTTAGCATTGTATTACAGTGTGATGTTAAATATTGTTCCTCAACCCCATGCAGGGTCACAGTTACTGCTGCCTGTAACATGGATTTCAGCCGTTTTCCCTTGGATTCACAGACATGCACACTGGAGCTGGAGAGCTGTAAGAAATGCAATGTGCCAGACCAGAAATAACAGATCCATCTGGTTTAGAAACTGTTAAAACAATGTCAAGACTGTTGTTTACAGTTCATGTTCTCAATTGCATTATAACACCCACAGTTTCTGGACACGCCAATTTAAGTCAAATGTAACATTCATTCAACTTAATTACCCATCACAAAAATGAACGCTTAAAAACTGTTAAATAGTAGTGGAACAAGCTGTAGTAGTAATATCAACAACAAGCGTTTTATGTTCGTTCAGATGCGTATACGGATGAGGACCTGATGTTGTATTGGAAGAGCGGTGATGAGTCTCTGAGCACCGACGACCGCATTTCTCTGTCTCAGTTCCTAATTCAGAAGTTCCACACAACCTCCAGACTGGCTTTTTACAGCAGCACAGGTACTGGTCACCACAGTAACAACCATTTTGTGTACATTCACGTGGCAACAGCAATTCAATGCTGGGAAGGGAAAAATAACCATGTATTTGAACCTCTGTTTAAACCATCAGTGTAATGTGCAAGTTTCATAAATATTAATATATTTATTATAACAAATATTTATAATGCATTAATGATTCCGTCTGGTTGGCCATCATTATGCCCGTTCAAACACATTCATTTTTGATGTTTTATATAGTGTCAAGTTGTGACGTGCTAAAATATTAACAATTATTTAGTGTTATGTCCACCAGTATAGTTCCACCACAGAGCATATGATAAACTAAAGTGTGCATGCCCTCCACATGCTGACAATAACACATGGACCACCTTCTGTACATTAGGTGGTCCATGTGTTAATGCTTCACATTACATTACATTACAGCTGCCTATTACAATAAACTGAATCTTCAACATCAGCGTGATATTAACATGGTAGTTTAAATGGTAGTAAAGCATGCACTGCATTTGCATTCTTCTTTTAACCACTGTCTAATACAGGGGTGGCAATCCTGGTCCTGGAGGGCCGGTGCCCTGCATGTTTTAAGTGTCTCCCTGCTCCAACACACCTGATTCTAATGAATGGGTCGTTATCAGGCTTCTAACACACACACTTCTAACTTT
>JAODUE010003078.1:0-11387 GCA_027564755.1 Amblyopsis hoosieri
AACAACACATATATTAAATCCCATTTTTTACCCCGCCCCCATCCCCCCACACCCCCCCCCCCCCCCCCCCACACACACACACACACACACACACACACACACACACAGAGCCCTCCGCCCCTTCACCTTCATTGTAACTTCACACCCTAAATCCTGTCCATTAAGCCTCCACACTCCTCATGGACGTATATATGATGCTATGATTGCGTTTTTTGCATCCCTGTGATTGTGTGCACGCATGTGCGCGCGCGCGTGCGTGTGTGTGGGGGAACAGACTCGCAGTGTGCGGCCATTTCAGTGGGAGCTCCAAGGACACGCAGTGGAGGATGCTGCGGGTGATTCGTCTCCTAGGATTGAACTTGTTCGCTTCACCACGGCGCCCCCACTACACCTCCTCCATGCTGTTTAAAGTGTGATGGCACTTCTCTACGCCCTTCACGTTTCATCCTTAGTTAAATACTGTAGGCTGTTTTTGACTCGACTATGTACAGTAGGCGACAATATGCAGTATGACACAAGCGGCTTGTGTTCCTGTAAATTAACCAGTCTGCATTCAAATGACAAACTACTGAGGGCCTTCTAGGGCAGTTTGAGCTCTCTGCATATGTCATGGTGTATTTTCTTCTCTGGGATTTACATTTGTTGTAAGGTGGAATTGTCAGGTGAATCAGATAACACACGGGAATGATAATGAGTTAAGAATGAATACACTGTTACATTGTTTACATAGTCGAACTAGTGTTCCTGCATAAACACATAGGTCTGTGTTTTACTCATCAAAATGCATTGATATTGTTTGTTTATGTTTGTTTTTTTGTTTGTTTGTGATGTTGTGCCTTTTGAGCGATTAGGCTGCATTACACTGTAGCTACCTTAAATTATTAGCATTTACGCTATACAGTAGCTAGGTGCAGTTTTGTAGATACTTGTTAGGATAGGCTATGCATACAATGTTGCACCTTCCACAAGGTATATGTACAGTACACACATTCACTCACCTGGTGTACGTATTGTGTGGACTACTATTGCATCACCCTGCGTCAAAATACTTGTCAGGAGATGTATTTTTATTGACATGCAAGACTACATAACACAATTATCAAATTGTATGTTAAACTCATACTGAGGAAATGTGTCGAGTCGACATGAGTCTGGCTGTTTGCAGGTTACAATATGTATCTGTTGATATGGTTACTGTATTAAATGTAGAGACTGAAGTTAGTAAGCAAAGCACTGCACTAGGATTGTTCTGGAATTACATAGACTTGTGCTAACCAGCGTTGACGCTAGAGTTGGTGCAGGACAGGTGCACTGTGCTGTGTACAACAGTGCAGATTGCATTCATGGTCGTTATTGTCCTTAGTCCTGGTTGGTTTAATAAAATAGGCTACTTTAGGTTCGCTTGTTTGGCCTCCCGTGTCTGATACCGTCAAATTTCTCGCACTTGTGCGGTCATACCTACTGCTGTTGTTATGGTTTATCAGAGTAAATTTTAGCTAACAATGTTAGCTAATGTTATTTAGTTTCGCATAGGCAAACCTAGTCATAGCAATATTTGTGGAAATGTAATTAGAGCTTATGTATTACAATTGGAATTGTGCTTAGATGGAATTATTTTCACGGAACATATTGACTGGAGAGGTTTACATTTGTCGGACTTTGTTAGTTTTTTCCGGTCAAAGACCGGCAATTACCAGATAACAGGAAACAGCTAATGGAAATCTACTTCCCCATTATGCTGACATGCTTACAGGGGTTTATGTACAGTATCATACGTTCAGTACAAGTTGCTTATGTGACACAGTGCTAATGAACGGAAGAAGCTGACACTACATTACTTTGATGAATGTTAATAAATCGCACAACAGCAACAGAGGTCCTTATATAAGATAACTGTATAAAGAATGTACCTGATAAATAGCAACAGCTGTTTATTAGGTTTCTCCATGTAGTAGGCCTACAGATGTCAGCTGACTCGATCTGCTCAGATGCGGCTCGTTTATTTTCTCTTGGCCAGAGGGAAACAGAGATAAGGTGGAGGCAGAACATGTATTGCTTATACCTCTGAAATAACCAATCACAGGGCCGAGGCTACAGAGATGCTCTGACTACAGTACATAACCTAAATACTGTAAAGACTATACTTGTATGAACAATATTGCCCCACTAGCCTCAGTTAGTGGATGGGGCAAACATTTACAAATAAATAAACACCACTACAAAAGTATAAACGACTGAATTAGCATATAAAGCATTATGTTCTCAAAGGATAGCTTGTCACCAATAATGTCAGATAGCATCTCATTTACTTGAGTGCCCCGTTGCCTGTAGAATTGTTATTTTTTGGTGCCAACCGCTGAGTAATACAGAGCCATCACGCGTTCAGCAGAGCCATCAGCCGTCAACTGTTGTGGGAATACTTCCTTTTGAAGTCAATAAAAGCTGCTATGCTAGCCATCACATTCACAATGGCAGCGTCCTAAACAAAATAAAGAATAAACCCTGACTCAATTCCCGGCAGTAGCATGTGCATTCATTGTGTGTCTAGTGTACAGTAGATGTTGGCAATCTTCAATCATATTGCAAGCAATAATGTGTGGGCAAAAATACATTTTAATTGAATGAATGAATGAATGAATTCCATCAAAGTAAAGGAATGTTAATAGAATATGACAAAGGCAACACCCTCCTTTATCCTTTTTTGTTTTTTCTCCACCTCACAGTTTTGCTTCAGCCCTCCTGCCTTTCAGAAACCTGTCAGATTTGGCCATTGTGTGAGTCCCGCTAAATGATTAGTAAGCCTACAAGTGTGTGCAAAGCCTTTTCCACCCCATCAGCTTAGGGGGCTGTAAGCTTAGCAAACCTCACTGAGGTCTGACATCCACGCACACACATGCACACGCACACGCACACACGCACACGCACACAGGTATAATCTTTATTGAAGTGTGGCAAATGTATCATGATTGTTAGTGGTTCTTATATTTTATATATATATATATATACTGTATATATATAATATTATATTATATATATTAAAAGTGAGTGAAACAAAAACATTTCTGGACAATTTTTATATATATATACACACACACAATATATATATATACAGTACATATAATATTGTATTGTTTGAGGAAGTCAATATATTCTATGACTTTACAACATAACATATACAGTTGCAGGCATGGGCAAGGACATGCTTCCTTTACATTCAGTCACATCGGTGCCTAGCGGGTGCATACTGTACTGTGGTCAGCGTTAGCACTACATGTCTTCTCAGAGTGCCTCATCAGATGGGATTCAGTGCCCAAGGTCCAACCAATAAAAAAAAGTGCCAATATTCTATTAAGTGTAAATCCTTTTCGCTGGTGGAGCTTGTGGAGACAGATTAGGACTAGACAAACAACACCAAGTGAGTCAAGCTCACACCGGGCTTGCCGCCAACATGAAGCTTTACACTTATTTGTGGGTCTTCCCGCGTGTGTTTGTGTGTTGTGTGTATGTGTGTAGAAGCTGCAAAAATGGTGTTAGCATTAGCAGGCAGGGGGATGATCAGAGTAAAGCCGCAATACGTGATGCTTATTGTAATGGGGAGACGCCGTCTTAGGGAAGGGAGGTGCGTGCAGCTGCAAGAGGCAGCCATTTACTCTGTGTGTGTGTGTGTGTGTATGTATATTAGCCTTTCCATATACAGCTACTTCCCTGACTTTGCCACCTCTGTTTTTTTTTTTTGTGGAAGCACACACACATACATACACACACACACACACACACACACACACTGGCGCACACGCACGTCTTTTCCTTACGACCAAATACTTTTTAACCGGTATGAATACAGCACATGCGTAGGTTCCTTGTCAGTGTGTTTAGCTCCGTACAGTGCCTGTGAAGTGTGTGTTTATTTAGCAATGCTAGCTCTATAGCGTCTCTGTGTAGCGCAGGCACACAGCTGCACTGCTTTAGTCAGAACAGACATGGATTTCTATCGCTAGCCCCGAGGCTGCTCGTTAGAATTCAACACACCTCTCCTGAATCTCCCTCTATCTCGTTCTCATCTCCCCCCCCCCTTCTTCTCTCCTCCCTCCCGTCCCATCACTGTCCCCCCCCCCCCTGCTGTCTCATGCACTGGGCGAGTGTGCTTAGGGCAAAGGGGTGAAGCCCTGGTCACCATAACAGCAGACACGAGCGGGCACGCCGTATTCGGCACTACTCAACGTGTATATAACGCAAGGTGAACCGTCACTCCTCGTCACATACAGTACGCTGCCTCCACGCGCTTGTCGTGAGCTCCGCATTACGAGTTGGGAACTCGTATTTACCACTTGTCACACAGGCCAATTAGGAAGCAGCTTTCAAATAAATTGACGACCTATCAGAAACATTGTTGTTATTGCTGATGTTTTCTGAAACACTGAAATAACGTTAGGAGACATTGCAGTGACCGCTTACGTTCAAAAACCACATTTACTTCTATTAAACTTTTTATGAAATTGCTTGTTGAAGCATTGTCATAAATATTACATAAGCATATATGCGTGCCTTGTATTCCTCCATGTTTGTAGTATCATCCCACATAACTCAGCAACTTTGGTATCATATAAAAATCGCCACGACTTTGTTTCAGCATTCATGTGTTCGGAAGTCGTAAATATGTATATGATATTTCCAAAAGCATGTGAAGGCGGCAATACAGTGATCATGTTCATTTTGCCATATTGCAGTAATAGTGTGTCGGTAAACGCACACAGAAATATATAAATGTTGGGATAATTGTAGGCCACTTATTCATAAATGAACAGAAATAATCCCCCAAAATCGTCCCCATTCCTTAATTACTGTCTGTCGCCTTTGACGGACGGTGTCTTATCTGAAATAGTAGATTGTTTTGCTTTGAGTGGGCGCTACAGTAGTCCCAGACTAATTGAGCAATTCCATTTTGGGAGAGGCGGTCATAAAAGGTCATGGAAAATATGCACTCACCCAGTGCAGATAGAAAGGGCCCTATGTCATAATTACCCTGCTTTTATCTGTGCCACAGTTACTGTAGTGCACTCTTACAAACAAACACACACACAGTTACTATGTGTGGAGAGGCACATTCAACTTGTCATTGTGTTCACTTATAGTTTGCTTGCAGAGGAAACGTATTGTACTGGGAGTGAACTAAAAGCTCTGGGTAAAAACCCGTACGCAAGCTGTCATAACCTGTTTAGCTCAAAAATACCTCAGAGACGGAAAGACGTCGGCTCACATAGTACGTCACTGCCAATGCCGAGCCTTCTACCTTGGGTGGCTTGGTTTCCTGTTTACAAGCGGAAGTACAATCTCTGATTTCAAACTAGAGTAGATTCTGTTTTATTTTTCAACTTTAGTACAAATGCTCTTACATTCTTTGCTAAATAAATCTTGCACGTTTATTGGCCGGTTTCACAGACAAGGATGAAGCCTAGTAAAAAATAAACCAAAAAGAAGATAAACATCGCGTTTGGAAAAAAGCTTTCAGTCTAGGATTAGGATTAATCCATGTCTGTAAAACTGGCCCTTAGAGCGTATAGGCCCAAATTGGACAAATACATTGTGTACGTATGTGTGTCCGTTAAAGTTTGTGGGTGTATTGTCGTGCATACACGCGTCGCAATTCACCGATGCGCATGTGCAGGGAACAAACGCCAACACCAACTGGTGGCCATGTTTGTTTGTTCCTTGCAGACGTTCTGTGAGTGTGTGCCCAGCTCCTCCCAGCTGAAACACCGCTGGTCAGACTCAGAGCCTGCTCGAGAAACATCGCCCAAGGTAAGGGTACGTCATCACAAACACACGCTATATTCAGCTGTGGACAGGTTATACAGGCGTAGGCGTTCCCTCCAGTCACTAATTCGTCTATAGCTAATCAGAAGCCAGAATACAACTCTTGAAATCAAAGATTCTGCTTTTTATGGGTCATTTTCTTTTTTTGTATTACTATTATTTTTCTTTCATTTTGTAGTTTGGTTTTGTTGCTGTTCGAAACCCAGTAAATACGCTGGGAAAATACTTGATCTGTCTGAATTGAGCTTCCTGGAAAAAACATCAGAGAGTGAATCAGGCCAGTGCCCCTATTGGGGAAAAAAAACACACACACACACACAAACACACACACACACACAAAAAAAATCTTTTGTTTTATCTTGTGATTTATGTTGTTTTTTTGTTTCCATACACATACAGTATTTATCTATGTATGTACAGTATATACTGTAATATATCCCAGTACTGTATACTGATGAGAAAAATAACACAAACCAAGATATGAATAGCAGTATCTCACCTGCATAAGGGATTAGGTGTCACAATCTGCTGCCTCGTTGCTTTGGCGACAGCGGTGTGGGGGATTAGCACGTATTACGCATCGCGTTGTGCCATCGATGCAGTGGCACAGTCTCGACTCAAGGACCCACATGCATTAGCTGGGATTAAATCCCCTGGAATCCTTAACGCCGTTAGCGGTGCGATGTGGCCACGGCTGGGAGAGAATAGAATAATGGAAAAGTGGGAGAGCCCCCGTGTTGAATGCTGATTGGGGTCTGCCTCAACTTGTACCGTCTGAGGGAATGGCTGCGGATTTAGTTTGATCTGTTTAAGGCATCAGAATGTGTGTGTGTGTGTGTGCGCACTAGATGTTGAGTACTGTATGGAGATGTTGAGTACCAAGTATGTATTTTTCCATTGCATCAGCAATGATTCTTTGATTTGTGTGTGTTTGTGTTTCTGTGTGTCACTACTCATGGGCTCCTGCAGTGTTCATGCATTTTTAATGAGCATAATTTCCATAGGAAGGTGTGTGTGTGTGTGTGTGTGTGTGCGTGTGTCCTGGCAAGTCAAACGCAATGAAGAGGCGTGGATATAGAAACACAGCCCAGCTTCTAATTACTTGACTGTTGCAAATATGATATTATAAGTCATGTATGTGTTCTATTCAAGGAGAGAGCGATATATCTTAATATGTATCACTTTCCATGCTTGGCTGTGAAAGGGGATTTTTTTTATTACAGTAATAGTATTATATGTTATATACAGTATAGAGTTTAATGACCGTAGTCATTAAACTCTCTCTGTGGTTAAGTTTACATTAGTCTAAAGCCTCTTCCTTTCATTAGCAGTATGTCACATAAGCACATAAGACTGTTAGCATTGTGTCTCACAAGACTGTATGTGTACTATTTGTAGGATGCGTGCTTTAATTACTAATTTTAGTCTTTAGATTTCATTTAAGCAGCAACCATACTTATTTAACAGTACATTATTAAGTCCGTTTTGGTCGAGTTATTAGATGGGTCTTTTCATAGTTAGCGTATGCTATGGCCCATACTTGAGAGATTTACTTTGGACACAGTAATCGAGGTACAGTAAAGGTTTTTTTAAGGACGCACAGTTTACATGTCTCTTTAAAATGACACAATTGCATATTACTGTATTTATCGACCCATGAATCAACCCAATTTTCTGAGATGACCTTCCTTCCTAAAAACATGGTCAGCAGGCACACTGCACTGATAAAATATATATATACGTCAGCTTTTTTACTTTTCCCAGAAACCTTCTGGGAAAAAAGTGTATTCTACAGGTATGCTACAGTATATTGCCAAACGTCTACCTTTTCAAGCACATGAAGATTAATGACATCCCATTCTTAATCCGTAGGGTTTAATATGGAGTTGGCCCACCCTTTTTAAAAGCTTCACCTCATCTGGGAAGGCTGTCCACAAGGTTTAGGATTATGTTTATGGGAATTTTTGACCATTCCTTCTAGAAGCGCATTTGTTACAGATGTTGGACGAGAAGGCCTGGCTCGCAGTCTCCTCTCTAATTTATCCCAAAGGTGTTCTATCAGGTTGAGGTCAGGACTCTGTGCAGGCCAGTCAAGTTCCTCCACACCAAACTCGCTCATCCATGTCTTTATGGACCTTGCATGTTGGGACAGGAAGGGGCCATCCCAGAACTGTTTTCACAAAGTTGGGAGCATGAAATGGTCCAAAATGTCTTGGTACAGTATGCTGAAGAATTAACAGTTCCTTTCACTGGAACTAAGTGGCCAAGCCCAGGCTCTGAAAAGCAACCCCATACCATAAAAATGTATATATGTGTAATGTGTATATATAATAATAATAATGCAGTCAGGCAAGTACTGTTCTCCTGGCAACTGCCAAACCCAGACTCATCCATCGAATTGCCAGACAGAGAAGCGTGATTCGTCACTCCTGAGAACACGTCTCCACTGCTCTAGTGTCCAGTAGCGACGTGCTTTACACCACTGCATTGCACTTGGTGATGTAAGGCTTAGATGCAGCTGCTCGGCCATGAAAACCCATTCCATTAAGCGCTCTACGCACTGTTCTTGAGATAATCCAAAGGCCACACACCGTTGGGAGGTCTGTAGCTATCGACTCTGCAGAAAGTTGCCGACTTAAACGCATAGCAATGTGTAGGCACTGTGCGCCTCAGCATGCGTTGACCCCGCTCTGTGTTTTTATGTGGCCTACGACTTCGTAGCTGAGTTTCTGTTGTTCCCAATCGCTTCCACTTTGTTATAATACCACTAACAGTTGACCGTGGAATATTTAGTACTAAGGACATTTCATAAATGGACTTATTGCACAGGTGGCAACCTATCACAGTACCACACTTGAATTCAATAAGGTCCTGAGAGCGACCTATTCTTTCACAATGTTTGTTGAAGCAGTCTGCATGCCTAGGTGCTTGATTTTATACAGCTGTGGCCATGGAAGTGATTGGAACACCTGCATTCAATGATTAGGAGGGGTGTCCCAATACTTGTGGCAATATAGTGTATCTCATCTTATCTGTGTCATACGTGTTTATATGTAACATGTCATTAGCATTTTAACTTAAATGGTGATATGCTTAACAGCAGACTACAGCATTCCAAGAATTCATCTGGTCGGCGAATGCCCGTAAGTGACGTTGCGCAAATGCTTAGTAAGTCAACTTACGTTTGTTTTCTATGTGGTCCAAATCCGTGTCAATTAATACTTCTTGGCATCACCTGGGAGCTCATAATAATATGAATATATACTAAATAGCCTAATTCAGCATAATAAATACAAATAAATAATAAACAGCTGCTTATTGTCACCGAGTTCTCAAGCCACTGCCGGATATAACGTCACGCCGAACAGACGAATTAGGGTAAAAATGTATTTGTGCTGCAGTATCAGCCGTGTCCATCATAAATCTCACATTAAGACAATGATCACAACTCTATGACTATTTAGTTTAGTGTGGAAGATGTGCTCCCTGCGATGTACAGTATCGCCCCACAGCCAAAGTGTTTTAATGTTCCAGCGCTGCCACTCAGCCGGGGCAAGTCATTATATGCACTTTATGTATGACACTCACCATGGCGCATGCACACGTGCACACACACGTGCACACACACACACACACTTGCCTAACATAAAGACAGCGCTTGACACGCTAGCAGTCAGAGAGGAGCCAGTGTCTGCGCTTGGCGTTAGAGCCAAGACAGAACAATTCTTTGTGTGACATTCCCACAGAGCTGTTTTTCCCCGTCTTGGCATCCAGCTGAGGAGAAAAAAAATAAACGTCATCGAAAACCACCGGTGCTGTGTAGAGCACCATGTTATTCACACACACACACACACACACACACACGCAGTAATGTAGGTCTTAATGCAAGCACGCATCTCTACATTGCATTTGAGTGGGAGGACCTGTAGGACAGTGTGTGTGTGTGTGTGTGTGTGTGTGTGCGCGCACATGTGTGTTCGTAGGTGTGTGTGTGTGTGTGTGTGTGCAAGGATGGTAAGAAGGGGTCATGTTGCCATGCGTCATGAGCAAAATAGTCCCCCAGCTTGTTTGTATGCAATGCATGTTGCGTGCATGCGTGTGCGTGCGCATGTGTGTGTGTGTGTGTGTGTGTGTGTGTGTGCAACATTGTACCACATTGTCCTCTGTTGTATGCTGGCAGGGGGTGTTCATTGTCCCTGTAGCCCCCAGTGTTGTTTCCTTGGCAGCCCACTTCAGGGTGGACCCTGTGTTCAGGACACATTTCACCGCTGGCGTGCACAAGAACCACTGTCACTGCTATCTGCCTCAGGGCTGTGCACCACGCAAATGAGCTGGAATCACTTTGTGTGCACACTTGTTTGTGCACGCACGCACGCACGCACGCACGCACTTCATCACATTCATCACAACACGTCATTAAAAAGTATGCACACAACATGTTCAATATTAGCGACGGAAAATGATTCTCATCAGAATGAGATAATGAGCGAATGTCAGAAAGATGAATATGGGGCATCAGTTTAAAAGCAGCACTATATCATTATCGGTGATGTAAGAACGTGTTCCTACTATGCATTGAACAGGCTGGAGATATGTGCATTTTACTTTGGAACATAAGGCTGATAGAACAGGGCTCCAAACAGTACTGCAGGGATGTTCTGTAGTCAGGGTCAGTTTTTATGTGGTTTCACCCTTGTGCACAATCTTACTTCATATTAAGATAAGACAAGAGAACACTTTATTGATCCCCACGGGGAAATTCAGGTATTACGGCTGCATACAAAGACCAAGATAGCTATAACACTCAATTATAAATGTGCAGATGCACAGAGCAATGCAGGTTCATCTGCAAAGGTTGCTTCTTTGCCATATACAAATTATGAATCTCAAATCCCAGGGCTCATTGTGGGTGGCTCTACAGTTTAGAGCTATTACCATAGAAGTAACTGGTGGATACAAATTGGATAGCATTGGTAACAATGATGCAGTAATGGGTTCCCGTACCAAAGAATTGTCCTTTAAATATCGCAGAGAATTAAGTTAAGTTAAGCTTTGGTACCGTAAGTCCAGTGCAAAGAGAGCGTAAAAAAAAAACTTTAAAACTCAAAGGACCTGTCTCAACACACAGCACTAATGAAAAGTCTTCATCGTCGTGGTTAAACACTTGCTGCTCAAGCAATTGAGCGATTATACTCTGTGTGAAATTAGTTTGGTTGGTGAAAGACACTGATGACTTTATCAATGGAAACACTGAGCCATTCAAATATTGACATCTATATTGAGTGATGAAGAAAAGCCACATTTATACCTGTGTACTAATGCCAAAGAGATGGCTGTGAATGTATGTTTTAGAAGTATACTTTTAGCTAATAATGATAAATCTAACACATTTTCAATGAAGTCAAATATTTTTGCACATTTCTAGCTGTAGAAATGTGCAGTAGTAACGGCCTATATGTAATTTGTATTTGCTGGATGAAATACATTTTATTTTTATTTTTTTTTAATACAAAACATAACATCAACAACTTAAACCCCTGTGCATCACAGTCTAATTTAGCTCAATTGCTGCC
>JAODUE010003080.1:0-21986 GCA_027564755.1 Amblyopsis hoosieri
AGGTTGTAAAGCCCTTTGAGACTGCAATGTGATTAAGGGCTATATAAATAAAATTGACTTGACTTGACTTGACTTGAAATAGCTAAAGGCCTGCATGCTACTACATTTTACTGTAAGTGAGAATAAAAACATTTGGCCACTGAAATGTGATCTACTGTAGTAGAGTACCATGGGACACAAAGAGAAAAAACTCATACAAAAGAGAAGAATTATGAAACAATTGATATTCACATAGCTAATTTCAGGGGAGCTATCGTTAAGTCAAGATGAAAGCGGCGCCAGCAAGTACCGGTACTAATAACGAGGCGATAATATTCATCTTGTTGTCAGCATTGCATTTTTGGGGTCAAATTTGAGCATCAAGAGGTATTTTTGAGAATCATAATGACTTTGAAGCTGACACCATACTGATGATGGATTTCGATCTTCTCAACTCGGAGTTCCATTCCCATGCCAACACTAAACAAATTGAGGAGTGGGCAGACCGCAGACTGGAGATGGATATGAAAAATTTGCCTGAAACGGATTACAGACTTTTTGGACTAGGCAGCTTTCTAGTTATCTACGAGGATACAGTTAAGGCCGATTACAGGAGAACGGCCTCATACCAGGAGTTGGAGAGCACAGATGCACGAATGGGCATGAATGGGCATTTCCATAGCTGCACTGCCAAAAAACATTATTCAGGTGAGGTAGACATTAAATAAGGACCACGAGCAATGTTTTTGTCGTTAATATTTATGGTCTATTTGATGAGATTGTTGCATGTCGCATTTAGAGGTAACATGCACGGTTGGTTTGTGTGTTTGTGCAAACCTAAAAAGTAGGCCTGACGATCGAGCGTTTTGATAAACTATTACAGTGTCAGGCCAGTATGTAGACCAGGTTGTACTGTGTTATGCATTTTGCGTGTGTGATGTAAGGTTAGCTTTACTATAGTAGTCTATGCAATCGTTAAGCTTTTGTACACTGGTTCTGATCGCTATAGCGGCCCAGATCACACAGACGCGTCGCTAAAGGCGCGGCCGCTTCAAAAGCGCTGTGATAAACATGCTTCCCCTGTCCAAAGAAACACACTCACTGGGATAACATCTGCTTTTCAAAGGCGGAGCCTTTTCACCGCAATACCGACTTGCGCTTTGCATCGCAGTTTTCATACATTCAACGGAACAGGTAATCAATCTCTCCTTGCACATCACCTCCCATGTTTTTGCACGACACTCCCAATCTCCCCTCGACCCTCCCATGTATACATATACAATGCCATGTGTTCACCCGCAGAGTGCGACGAAATTACGCCTAAAAACTGGCGCTAACACGTTAGTACTGGTCATGAGGCCCACAGTGTCCAGTGCAGGTTACAACAGCACTCACGCTGATAACGTGAGAGAGGTCCTGCATGTGTAGCAGAGACATAGTAGAGGCTGGTGGGGGGGGCTGTGACAGAATATAGTGCCGGGCCCTCAGAGGACCCCACACAGCCAATATTTATTTCCCTGATTTATGTGGCGAAGCGCTTGCAATTACAGACAGACCTAATTCAATTCTCTCCAGCGGAGCTGCTCACATGGAACAGTGCCACTGGGTGAGAGTGGGGTTGGGGGGAAAGGGGTTATAATATGCAAGTGTGTGTGTGGGTGTGTGTATGCGTCTGCATTAATACCGAATGCATCCTATTTTTTTTTTTTATTATTTTCTCGCTATTTGCTTAGGGACGTGCTACGTCTACTTTTTAAACGAAGAGCCGCAGGAGAGGCAGTTTTGCTGGCAGGCAGGCAGGCAGGCAGGCAGCCTAGAAGATAGAGAGCTCTGCCTCTCCCCTCCTTCATATTTGGTTTCTGTGTGTGTCGCTAAGAGAGATAAATGTGCTGTTGCTTCCCTCCCCCCACCCCACCCCACCCCCCTCTCCCTTCTCCCCTCTTCTGCAGGGCCGTACAGTGGGGGTACAGGGCAGCGTGTGATATACTCTGGGCGATGCAGCTGCATGTATAACACATGCTGCAAATCCCCTTGGATATTTGAACCATATAATGTATGACATTAAGAAAACAGTTGAGCGCATTCACTCCCGCTGGAGACACAAACCCATGAGATTAAATGATGTTGGACCATGTTCTATGGATTAGAGAGAGAGAGAGAGAGAGAGAGTTGAAGCAATTATTGTTCCACAGTTCTGTCTGTGGTAGAACGGCGATGTGCTTTGTTCTGGTTGGTTGGCACTGGCTATCTGTTCTGCGTCCCTGAGACACCCAGTAGAAGAAGGCAGGTGTGAGTATATGATGGCAAGAGTGTTTTGGGGAATGGGGACAGTTAAGGCATGTTTGTACATACTGGTACATGTGACTCTGGGACGGGTGTGGACATGTGTGTGAATTATTGTCTTTGTTTTTATTTATTTTGTTTCTGTATTGTCAGGATAAATCAACAATGCAGCAATTTTCCATTATGGCATTTGTTGCAATGAAACATATGTGTAATATTCTCAGTAGTCTCAGGAACTGAGAATCATTAATTATTTATTTTAACTTTAGACATTATTATACAAATTAAAAACAATTTGCTAATGATGTGCATCACTAATGCCTGAAATGTGTTGTTATATCTGAAAACAAATAGATACACCGATGCTAGCAATATATGACATCAATTTCAACAGCAGGTGTTTTAATCTGTGTTTTAATCTGTGAGACACTATATTCTTATATTTTGAGCTCAAAATGTTTATATATTTTGACAGACTAATGGCATTTTATGGATAAATACTGTACATAGTGCAGACTAAAGACTTGCAGAATATGCCACTGACAATTATGACAATTATGGTTTGAGATCGTGGATTGGGATTATGTTTGACAAATCATATAGGTTTGCAAACCCTAAACAGTAACTATTGAAGCAGTTCGTACTGTGTATGGGTACGTGTCATGTCCGCCGCACCCGTGCTCAGGCACGAGTTCACCGCCCGCCTCCAGATCTCATCCCTACACGGACTCTCTCTCTGTATGAGAGATTCAACCTGCCACGTCATCATCGGCTCTCTGCATTCCTCCCGGTTCTCAATTACCGGAATACTGAACACCTGTTCTTTTGTTTAGTTAGACTATTTAGTACAGTGTCTCTCCCCTGTCTGGTTGTGAGGTATTGTTTTGTATTACTGAGCCGTTAAAACGTATAGATTGTAAACCCGTATGTTCTGACCTATAGCGCTCGTTCTTTGTTTATTGAATTTGCCTATTCCTCGTCTGTACCTTCGCCCATAGTCTACCAGTGTTATGATCTTCAGCCTGCCATTACGTACTTCGATTCTAGTCTAGCCCTTCTACTTTGATGTGTTTTTGGATTTGATTAAAAATACGCTCCGCACTCCGCAGTTGGAACCATCACTCTCATGTCTACCTAGTATCATTACAATATGATAATCTATAGCACATAGATGCACATGCACCTTGAGTGACACATTTATAAATGGTGTCAAAGCATATGTCCATACAACATACTATAATCTTCTTTTAGAATGGAATGGGTAATGCAAATCGGCAATTATCAACAATTATCGACAATATCAATATACTGTATGTTTTCATTCTAAAGCAAAAATCACTTATTATAAATTCAGTGTCCCTGACACTGAATGTATAATCAAGGTGTCCATAATCAAAGAGTCCATGGAATAAGAGGAGACTAAAGACAGATGCACAACCTGTTTTCCATGAGGAGACAGAGGAGCCTTTGTTTGGATGTATTTCTCTCATTTGGTGAATTGCAATACCTATGCTATGATTATAAGGCAGGCCATTTTAGAAAACTCAATATGCATTACGAGATGGTTTATATATTGTCTTGTCATGTTTACCCAGCAGAACGGCTTCTTTCTCTGAGGTAACTGCTCCTCTCATAATCGTCTCAGTCCTCCTCTCTCTGCCATGGTACAGAGAGGGAACACACCCGTTGAGACCCTGCCATCACACACACATGCACACACGCACACACACACGCACACACAGAAATTATTTTTAATTCACCAATTGTATAACATTTTACTAGAATTCAAAATGTTCCCTAACCTCATAGTGGAATTCCCCTTTCAACACGACACTATACATTACATAACGCTATTGCTTATGCTAAAGTTCAAAGGTCAAAGGTAACAGTTGATATGTATAGGTGCAGTATACAGTACAGTATACATCAGCGCTCTATGGTCACTCGCTGAGTAAGAGGGGTCTCACTACAGGCAGGTTACAGCCCATTATCTTACGTGAGAGGGTCAAAGTTCACCTCCTGCTGTCTGTATGTGTGTGTGGGGATGTTATGCATGCTCTAATGCATTTGTTTGTGTGAGCGTTTTCCCACAGGCTCTCGGGAGTGTAGTGCTTAAACAGAGAGGAGCCCTACAGGGGGAATCACCACGGGGACCACTCTCCTCTTGTCCCTGTCTCAACAACAACATGCCAGCGCATTGCACTGTGTGGATGTGTCTGTGTTGCATGTGTGCATGCATGCACGCGCGTGACTTACCTTCTCTGGTAACTCTCCATTTGTCGCCGCCACGACGTCAAAGTTGTTGTTCAGCAGCTAAGGAGACGCAAAGCAACCGCAGGAGAATTAATCCATTGATTTACTGGCTGCCACTGAAAACCCAGGTCAGGTGTAGCACATTCAACAAGGCTCTCTTGGCGGTTGTTTTAAGCATGTAGGGTATATTGGAACAGACACGCCCTCGAGACACCCTTGGGAGAAACATCACTAACGCAACATACATCCAGCTGTTTGGCAGTTGCATTATCCAATACACGCCTATAGCCGTCTGTCCACTCGCACTGGGACAACATTTTACAAAGATAGAGATAGAATGGACACCTATGTAACATCACACACACAAATACACACCCACACACACACACACACACACACACACACACGCGTGCATACTGTACAACATACACAAAGAGAGCGTGGGCGATGATGTGAGACGGATGAACTGGTTGCTATGGCAACAGCCATGTTGGGGTTTTAAATTTGATTCTCACGCAGAGAGGTAAGGGGGTCACCTGGACTTCTGTGTGTGTGTGTGTGTGTGTGTGCATGCGTGTGTGTGTGCGCGCGTGTGTGCGTGTGTGTGCGTGTGTGTGTGTGATTGTGCTTCAAAGGCAGAGACCACTAGCTGAGAGAGATTGAGAGATTTACTTTATGAACTATCTTTAGAGTCTGAGAGAGAGAGAGAGAGAGAGAGAGAGAGAGAGAGAGAGAGAGAGAGAGAGAGAGATGGCCTATACGGTGCATTGGTGCCCCAGTTTGTACCTTCAATTAAACATTATTGTGCAACTAAAATATGTTTACACTCACCTCTGATGTGGCATTAATTATTCTCAGACCATTTTATCTTTAAGGTTTAAAGAACATTGAAAGACTACTACTAAACAAAACAAGCCACTGTGCACTTTAAAGATCAATTGCAGTTTAACCTAAGTGTGTGAGTGTAAATGTGTGTGTTTGTGTGTGTGAACAAAAGGGAGAGACACACACAGAGAGAGAGAGAGAGAGAGAGAGAGAGAGAGTGACAATCTTTACAACCTTTTCTCTGAGAGCTAGAACCTCCCCTTCCAGGTGTATCTGCTCCTCCCTGGCTTGTTCCAACTCAGCCTCCTTAGTCTTCAACTGCTCCTGCAGACTCAGGAGTTGCTGTGGAAACCCAATGCACACACACGCTAAAGAATCCAGCATAAACCAGCATGAATTCCATGCTGGTCCAGGCTGGATTCATACTGGTTAGTGCTGGTGTAGTATTGGTTCAGGCAGGTTCATACTGGTTAGTGCTGGTCTAGCTGGTATACCAGCACACCAGCAACCAGCATGGGATGCCGGGGTACCAGCAAACAGCATTCCATGCTGGTTCCAGCATGCAAAACATACCTTATGCTGGTGACCAGCAGTGCTGGATAAATTAGCAGGGGTATTGGCCAAGAAACGTAAATATGTTAAAACGTAAATAAAAATGCTATTAGGGCCGGCGTGCATGCACCTCCCACACCTGAGTGGTGATTGGCTGGCACCACCCTCTACTTCCCAGAGAGAGGTCAGCGGTCATACATATGTGCACACATTTTGTCCACACAGCCTTCAGCCAGCCATGGGCATTTGTTTACAGCTGTGTTCCAAAACATACACCATAAGCTGCAGCGGAAAACGTGAGTTTCCGGCATCTAACATAATCGAGGAATGTACCTTTAAATATGGCAAAACCAACAGAAATGTCCAAATATATAAATCTTCTCGTCCCAAAAAAAAAAAAAAAAACCCATCTTGTTGAACGGCCCCATCTTTGAGAACCACTACATTGTACACACACACACACGCACCCAGAGCCAGAGGCATCAGGCATGTAATATATACCTGCTGCATGTTGTGCATGCTCTGCTGCAGCAGCTGGACGTGAGCCTCGGGGCTGTGCGAGCGCGCCTGGCCATACGTGTGCTCGTCATCCACGCGGCTCGCCATCACCTGATCCTTCCTCAACAGCTCCACCTCGTTCCTGTATGCCTCCAGCTGCCACCGCAGAGAGTCGTTCTCCTCCCTGAGAGAGACCTGGCTCTGGTCACACATCCCTGAGGAGGAGGAGGAGAGGGGAGGAGATCACAGGAGAGATTTGGGGAGGATGTGTGTGGAGATGAGACAGGAAAGGAGAGCGGGAGGTGGCTATAGGCTCCTCCGGGGTATGCAGGGACGTAATGATATGTCTTTGTCATTTAGAGTTTATAGAGCCTGCAGGAGATCATAGAGTTTTTTTTAAATAAAAGCTGATGGAAAGGGTGCGCATATTAAACATGTATATTTGAGCGTGTATTATAAACGTGTTGCTTAATGCAATTTTGTGGGGACCAACATTTTGGCATATGGGCTAGTGAAATTGCTTGCACTTGTAAACAAAGGACTAAATGCATTATTTCATAATCTACGTTTTATGATTTAAGGCATCACCGAGACTAAGGAGCTGTACACAGTGAGTGTTTGTAAGGCACACCAGCCTGAATTTAGTCTGTGAAGGAGGTACAACCATACCATATAGAGAACACTCTCCATCTCCATAGAACATGTACAGTATGTTCACTGAAAACACATGTTCAGTGTTCTATCTGCAATGTGTGAAAGTCACTAAACTGTTCAGGGAGCATTCCATTACTTTCCTCTGACGAGTGAATTAACTGACACAAATTATAAAAGTTAATGTATATGTTCTGTAATGTTTCATCTACTATACAGTATGTAACAGTATGTATACAGTAACACCCTTGAGGAAAAATATCCAGAACCCATCTGAAAAGGTGAAATACAGGCAGGGCTGGACTGGGACAAAAAAGTGGCCCGGGCATTTTTGGTCAGACGCCGGCCCACTATATTCGGTGGGAAGCACCGAAAACTCTGTAGCTCTTGCAAAGGGCTATTCATTGTATCAAGAGTTCTGTCACAAAAGATAGGCTAATTTATGATGTTAAAAGAGACAGGCAAAAGTGCAATTAAGTTACTCAGTGTGGCATTAACATTGTATACATTCAGGAATTTTTGGACTGTATGTGGAAAAAGCTGTACAAAAAAAAAAAGTCGTAATAAGCAAATGTGTTTGTTTAATTAACACATGGGGGTGTTCATTTCACAGTTTATACAGATGTCAAGTATTGTATATAGGCTATTGTTATTATAATGATTTTACAGTTAATAGATCATCTTTTTGTGATATGGAGTAAAAGTTATATATTTGTATTTGATTAGGAAATGCAATCAATGGGTGTTTTCTTTTTGTTTGTTTGCTTGGGTTTAACATGAAGGTGTATACATGGATGGCACTCAGCAGCCCTAAACAATGTAGCCTAGTTTAGAGCTATCCCACAGATCAGATAGTAACATTAGGATAATCTATATAGATCCTATCCTAAATTACCATGAAACCTGTCTGAAATAAGACAACTTGCCTGTTGTTTATAAATTATGTATAACAATAAGCAGTCATACCATAGTTTATCACAGTAGTAGGCCTACATATGTTGCAGCCTTTAATAAACAGCATTTGCATGCATTTAAATCAAGGGAACCCTTGTTTCAGCCTAATAACTATAACAATATGATGATGAACTGATTACAACAACATGGGCTTTGTCAGTGCTATGCTGCTAACAAAATAATGTCGGCATCATAACGGCAGTTAATGTTAGAAAAAGCAGCCGAAGTTTCGACTGCATTAGGGAACTATACCTTCAAAATTAAGTGTGTGATGTCAGTCAGACCGCCTCCAGCAGTGGATTGCCTCACTTTATAAAAATGTTATGATAATCTTATAATCGAGTCGGCATTCATTTAATGAATCATCGTCATCATGACATTGTACACATAGACTACTACCTCCCTGTCAGACTGTCCCTAGGTTGATAAAGCTCTCTCTTCGGCTCATAGCTTCGGCTTCCCCGCTACTCCAGCCTGACAGTGGCCATAGATGGCAATCTTTCCTCTTTCAACTTCCACCTGTTGCAATATTGCTGAATATTCGGGTAGCCAACTGTATATTAAGATAAGCCTACTGCAGCCCCTACCGCAAACATGTCTTATACTGTATTTGCACATCTTGGCAGCATCCATCAATTGATTTGAGTTTTTTTGGCCCGCAAATTCTCCACACCACTTGTTTACATTTTGACACCCTCATCAGCACATCGGATTTTTGGAATCTGAGAAACACAGGTCAGATGGGGAGGGTGGGGCCTAGTAAAAGAAAGTGACATGATTGGGCCAGCCTAGTGTCAGTATAAGAAATGAACCAATAGTCTCTCTCTGTATTTGGGCTGGTCGTTGGCCAAAAATATATATATATTTTTTTTAATAGACCGGCCCAAATTGAGCGTCGGACCACGGTATGCCAGATTGCCAGTCCAGCTCTGAATACAGGTTTAATTAGATAGTGTGAACCATACCATTTTCCTCCATGCACAGTTTCTTGCAGGGGCTTTCGTCTGAGTCGTCATCTGACATGTCCATTTCCTCCTCTCGGCGAATCCCCATGATCTCCTCGCTGTGGGCATTCCTCAGCTCCTGTGACACGAAAACCGGCAGAAACAGTGCAAAGACCCCTTCAGCCTCAGCACTACAGACGCAATTACCTTATCTCCACTGAAAACAGTACGTGTTTTGCCTAAAAGATGGCAAAACGTTATTAAAAACATTACAAACTGCACTGTTGAACTAAATGACTTCATGAATATTCCAAGCCTTCATTTTAATAATTTAATGCATTAAAAAGTTGACTGGCTATGACAAGAGAGCAGATTATGTTACCATTGTTGAGATTTTTAAACCACGAGTTATGAAATGTTTTGACTCCAGAATAAACCCATGGTAATGGAATAAATGTAATTGTACATTATGTATTACTATGTGATTATTGACCATGGATCACACCATTTGATTGTCCTGATATTGTTTTACAACTGAAACTAAAAATTATCAAAAATTCTAGCCAGAATACCTATTTTGCCTTTTTATCTGCAGTAAAAATTACCTAAACATAAAGGGGTATTGCTGATAAACGAGTCAATGCAGTTTGATACTACTCCTTTTGATACAACTTCGATGTTTGAGAACATGCACAAGCTATTGTATTACAAGGACAAGAAAGGTCAACTGTGCTATAGATACCTGCAATTTGGAATTTTGTGATTATTTTACACTTGCAATCATGACTCACTCCCAGCACCTGGGTAATGAGAAGAAGTAACCATCCTATTTATGCCTGATCGCAAATTAAGTTGGTGTGTGTTAGGCCTAAAACAATTTAGTGGTAAATCTTTTAGAAACTCTGCACTTTTGAATTCCGATTTTTATAATTGCTATTCTTAGGTTGACACTCCCATCCATATTGCCATAGCAATATTGCTCATGTCATTGCCGTAATCTCCTCGCTCCACATTCTCGGTTACCCAGATAAAGTTAATAAGCTTATAGATTCGTCAGTCGTTGTAGAACGGGGAGCTATATTATCAGTTAGCCAAGCTGTGAAAAAGCTCTCCAATGTTGCTGTGGAAGGAAGCATGTATCTGCTTCCCGCATAACTGTATCTCTCATCAATTCTTCAGAGCCCTGTAGGATAATCAGATGTTTTTATGGCTGCCAAACTCATTACCTCTTCATTTCCCAACTGTGATTTCACAGCACATTTCAGAGATAATAATGCATTGTTAAATGTCCAGCACGGCTTTGTAAAGTTAGCATAATGAATGTTCCAGATATAGAGAAATGGCTATGTAGACTTACCAACAATGGTAGCCATTAAATGAGTTTCAGTGGTACTGTGACATGCTAGTGAGAATCTAATCTCACGGATAGCAATGTGTGCCAGTCACTCTCTCTCTTACCTCCTTTATTTGGAAACGGAATATGTTGTGATATTGACTTGACTTAGATGAAGGCACAGCGATTGCTATAGGCCAATCATTTGCCACAATAAGTTACATTTAGCCTCTACAAACAGACAGACAAAACTGTAATAAATCCAAACAAAACAAGAGACTGTGTAATTAATAATATTCTGCCTCATTTATGGCAGGCTAGCTCAGAAGTGGTTCTTATTTCGGTATTGGTTATGATAGACAAAAATTCCCACAATTTTTCCCCAGCACATTCTCATGTTTCTTGCTTGTTATCCAGATTTGACTCTGAATGAATAATTGATCAGAGCCTTAACCCTGGAAACTGCTGTTGCCATAGCAGCGCCTCACACTTTCGAGGAGACGTCAGATCTTGCTTTACATCTGGGCAGGAGGGAAAGAAAAACTCTCCATGCAGGAGGAAGAAAGGAAGGTGTTGCGCAGCATTTGTGAGGATCACAAGCCTCTCTCTCTCTCTCTCTCTCTCTCTCCAACTCTCTCTCTCTCTCTCTCTCTCTCTCTCTCTCTCTCTCTCTCTCTCCTCTCTCTGTCTTTCTGACGGTTTTGTCTGTCTGTCGGTAAGACCACTGTACCTAGCAAAACAAGGGCAGCCAATGCGGTTCACCCATGTCACTTCCTCCGAGACTGTCTTTCAAGCTTCTCCTGGGGACTCGAAAACAAGTGATAACAGAATATAAAAAAGGGGGGTCAGGGTAGAGAAATAAACAAAAGTAGAAATATACCAACCTCGCACTGCTTGCGCCAAATGTCTATGTTCTTGCGCTGTGCTTTTGAGAAATGGTCCCATGCCTTTTGCCTGGTAGCGGCGGTGAACACAGCGGTGATCTGCTCGACTTTAGGGTGAACAGGAGGGAGGAGGAGGGAGGAGGGTCAAGACAAAACAAGCCATTTATGTAGCACTTGGTACCACTGACTGAGGCTCTGACAGCACAGTTGAGAGACCAGGGACGTGCACTGACCACAGGCCATGAAAAGATCTCAAGAGGGAATTAGGCAAGAAACAAATAATATAACAAAGCCACAGCATCCTTTAAGTCCTTTAAGATTAAAATGCTTGTTAATAATATTATATGTTTGTTTCAGCAATGTCATCATTAGTGTAAGTTTACTTTGAACACCTGTTGTAATTGCAGGATAACTATTTATAAGCCTCAACATTTTGTAGGGTAGCCACCCTGTGTCATATAATCCTCTGGTCTCTCTCCTGGCCAGTGTTATGTACTTACATCTCATCATCTGCAAATGTAGTCCCTTCACGATTGACACTGGCAACATTTGTCTACAGTGGATAGCTTCTGTAATATTTGTGTCACACACAGTATGTTAGAATTTGTGGCTGAGAAAGGCTTGTTTGCTGATTGCTTGCTGATTGCATTGGTTACTAAATCACCTGAATGATTTAGAGATCTGATTCAATATTGGTAATATACATGTACAGTAAAAACAAATATAATGCAACTACTAAAACCATAAACAAGTAAATGCTGCCTTTAAATATTGTGCCGTCCTGTTTTCTTAAATTCAGTGTATTGTATTCACTGTCACAAAAGATTGTGGCATGAACATAACATAATCCTCTCATTTCAAAATTCATCCTCTGGTAATGGTTTGTGATAATTGTCAGAATCCTAGGCCATGCTTAGTGGAGCCAAAAGGACCAATATATAAAATCAATTCCACATAGCACCATTTCTGGAAAACGGTCCAAAATAGAAAAATGAGTGAAAAGGCCTGCATGTCTAATGCCTACCTGAAAAGGAGACAGATCCTCTTCACCTCATTAGCATTTTACTTAACTGTCAACAATGGTATAGTACTTACCTGCACTAGAGCCCTCTCCCGCTGGACTTCTTTATAGAGCTATGGGGCTAGTAGGGAACATTCTACCTTTAATATCAGTCCAACTGTTAGCCTACCGGTTATAGGTTCTGTTGCATACAGTACAGTAGTCTAGTGACCCATTCCCTGGTACACAAACAGAAAACAGCTAGCCTTGGACACGCATAGGCTAACAAAAATATAAACCTACTGGTAGCTGATCTGAATGTGTCGCCTTAATAACAATTAGTGTTACAGGAGCCACCTGCCCCCAATAACCAGATAACCAAACGTAGAATACTTAGCAGAATGTAGAATACTCTAAAGTAGACTGCACACACTTAAAACAAATTCCGATGGGTGCTATTAGTTGGTGGCTAAGGCAATCTAAAAGAAAAGGTCAGTGTTTCATTACACCGCAGACTATTTTTTAAGGCTTGACGTGACTGCATATCATTGCCTTCACAGTGGGTTGAAGATAATGGAGGTGATTGCTTGGCTGGATGAAGGAGCGTTGTCATGGAGACTGAGAGAAAGAACCTTGCGGAGCAGATGACTTCGATTAAGCCAGGCGTAAAATGTATGGGGTGAAAATGACTTCATGTTCGGCACAGACAATGAATGCACAGTCAGCGTCTATAGCCCGTACCCTGACAATGTGTTGCTGTTGTGACGAACCTTTCATGGTCACAAGCTCTGCTGATAATGGAGTCTTCACAAGTTTGGTGTGCGAAACAAAGTCCACAATGAAAGAATTGCCACATTTCACCAATTGCCATCACAATGGATTAGCTGACAAAGTGCATAGGCCGATATAGGTGTCCATACCTACCAACAGACCATTCAGTGGCCGCCAAGTATGTACAAGAATGACTGAAGCTACATACAGTATCTTTATCAAGCCTACACATGGATGAAGCTACATAGTGTACTAGCTAGTGTACAGCCATTCCTCTAGGTACAACGTATAATATGCTGTATGTAATAATTGTATCCACTGTAAATACTTAACACGTATTTAAGTATGACTGACGTGTTAATATTTATTTAGTAAGTCAAATATTATTGCCCCACATGCATTCAAAATGAAAGGTATAGTCAGTGATTGTAAATTATGTAATACACTGTTTGTCAAACAAATATCTACTCACGGTCCGCTAGCTGCTCATTTTGTGTGTGTGTGCTTTGAGAAAAGTATGCACTGTTACTACACAGCCTCTGTAAGTGGTGCAGACTTTTACGCCTCACAGCAATATCTTGGCAATATGTTGCCAATGTGGGGGGCAAAGCTATTGAGGGAGCACCTTATGCCATTGAAGGTAGAGAAGATCTTGTTTTGATAGAGTTCAAATATCAACAAGCTTTCTCTAGAATGACTGACTATACCTTTGAATTAGAGGAGGACATCCTCTAATTGTCCTCCTTCACCTAGAGTTAGTGTACTTTATTCTCCTTACACTGTGTTAATATGGCCATCAATGCATTTTTGAAGGTTTCTTTAGCCAGCTCCATCTCCTCTTCATGCTGGGCCTTCTCACTCATTAGCCGGCGGACATGGCTATTGGCCGACTGGATCATGGAGTAGAAGTGATTGGCTGTTCGGCGGTTCACCTCTCCCCGGTCGATCCAGGTAAACAGCACAGCTGTGGCCTCACTGAATTTGTGATCGTCTGTCAAGAAGAAAAGAAAAGAAAATAATATATGGTTTCTAGACAAAGATAATGATAGACCGTGATTAGACAAACCTAGTAAATTATTAAGCCTCGCAAAGTAAATTGCCCTATGGTGAGAATCATCATTATTTTATCTCCTCATCTCTTTCTGTTCTATTTTTGTCTGTCTGTCTGTCTGCAAAGGAACACATAAGAACTCTATTCATCCAACATAATGTAACTTTCAATCATGCTATACTCAACAGCTTAGCGACAAAGGAGCAGGATTCAAATTATACTCTGGAGCCATTTATTGTTCATGGGTCTGTGAATCACTCCATAACCACTAAACACAAATGGACATTTTAGAATTTCAACATTTCAACCCAAACTTGCTTGGAGCATTTAGTCTGTGCCTCCCTGGGTCTTTCTGTTGAGTGCATTCTCCGCATTTGAATAATAATCGAATAGTACAACAGAGGCAAGAACGATTATGGAACAGAGTGAATAAGAAAGCATTTAATCAGTTCAATACACACTGCAACGAGACCTGTAAGAAGACACTTTTACCCTACACAGATAAAGCCCTATTCACAAACAGCTGCAGATTACAGTCACATTACAGCAGACACAATGAACAGTGGCTGTAGTACAGGGCCAACTGAAAGAATAATGGAAATGTGTTTCCTGCTGCCTGCGAGGCGAGTAACATCATTAAAAGAGGCTATTCATTTGAAAAGTGCTCATAAATATTAGCTGATGTCTGATAAATGTCCCAGGGATTCATTTAGTAAACAAATCGCAAGCCTTTCTGCACCCTCGTGTTAGCCAATAAGGTGGTCACTGCAGCAGTCAGAGATAGCCATTGTGTAAATAGAGGGCAATAATTATGGTGATCAATGTATTTATCTAGGGATGTTCTAATTTTGATTGGTTTGACTGAGTGAAAGCAAGCCTCTCAAGTGTTGTGAAACAGTGAGCACAGCTAAAAATGACCTAGCTGCATAAACATGAAACAAATCCTATCACTAATGGAAATTACTAACAAAACACAGACTACCAGTAATGCCTGATACTTTGTTTAAGTGAGGAGAATTGTGCAGGTAGCCAAACAATACCATCCCATTTTTTTTTTGTACTGTATCACACAGAAATAGTGGCAATGATTTTAGATGACAGACCCTTCTTTACTATTAGCATTATTATTGGAAGACCCACCTCATCGAGGTATACTATAAATACTATACTGTATATAAATGTACATTCGACTCACTAATAATAATAATAATAAGCTTTATTTGTATAGCACATTTCATACAGAAGTGCAGCTCAAAGTGCTTTACAGAGAGGGAATACATGCACAATCGTGCTTCCCATAAACAAATACAGAAATGTAGAAACATTCTTTTTAATTAATAAAAATTGTTAAATTATTAAGATTACTTTTTTTACAGATGCAAAAGGCATTGCCCTTATCTTTTTTGTTGCTATGTCAGAATGTCGACGAGGTTACTGTAATAGCCTCATATTTAAAGACCCTGCATGTACAGTATATTCACCAAACAACTACAGACTATTAGACTATGCTTGTTCTAAACTCTTTAATGCTAAACGTGTTTTATGCTTGCTTAGCATTGTGATCAAATATTCTGTGCATTCTGCATAAGGAGCAGTCCTTATAGCCTACGCAATCGGGGAGACAGACCGACTTTCAGAGCCTGCTTTATGTGTGTGTGTGTATGTGTGCGTGCGTGTGTGTGTGTGTGTTCGTCCATGTGTTTTGTGTGTGTGTGTGTGTGCGTGTGCGTGTGGAAGGAGACCAGGCTGGACAGATGCTCTGGGCTGTGTTGTGTTTACTGATGAGCCAGAGGGGCCAGCGATGTAACTCCATGCCTGTCAGGGAGATAGAAGCCAGGTGCTGTGTTGGGGAAGGCCAGGCCCAGTGCCACGACACAGGCTGGGAAGAGGAGATGCGGTGACCTTCACGCACCTCCGCAGCACCAGCCTCTCGCCCATGGCGTGTCGTCCACACCATGAACGTGGGAAAGATGAACGGAGCCGCTTCTTAGAGCGGCATCGCTCCGAGAAGTTTGCGGTATAGTTTGCGGTATTTGAACTAATATTTAATTGAGTGTATATATTTTAGTGTTCGGTTCAATTGTAACCCTTACTAATCCAGCGTCCATGTTTCTTAACAGAACTACCTCCTCAGACCATTTGTGTGCGTTCAAAAGCGTTTGCTGTGAACTTGAAGCAAATGGAAATCCAGTATGTTCGTAAACGTTCGCCTTTGTTTGCTAATTTGAATGCAGCTATATGCTTTGCTTATCTTTCTCATGTTCATTCAGAAAAATACGAAATCTCTCTCTATCGCTGTAGGTTTGACAAAATATAAGTCTGTCATCACTGCAGGTTACTGAAAGCTTTGTTAGGCAACATTTTAGAATTAGTATCAGACAGTGACCATATTTGAAGTGGTTTTGCAATAGGTACAGCATTGCTGTAAGAGTATGCATGTTGCAGACTTATCTGGACCTGGAAAGCATATTTCAGCTGTCAGTAACAGTTGCCATAAAAAAATGAACCAATAGCATTTTGAATTTCCCCCCTAGCGGTAGATGATGTAATCATCTGTAGTCGGCAGGAGAAAAGCTCCGTTGGTCATGATTGTCTATAAATATAAAGACAAGTCTAGCCTTAACATTTCAGTAAAGCCTGCTGTGACATCTGCAGTAGATGGTTATTGATTTTGTATTATTGAATGTGAACACAGCAGACATTGATGTCACATAGGGTTTACTTTGGCTGCATATTTCAAGGCAAATATTAAATAAAAGAACAGAACAAGACCAGTAATGGCATTGACACATCAGCTCATGAACCACCACTTTGGTCCAACACTTTTATTTTGTGTGACTGTGTGTTCTGTGTGTTCTCTTTGTGTGTGCGTGTGTGTGTGCGTGCATGTGTGCGTGTGAGTGTGTGTTGTCACAGAGACAAGTGCACCCTTAGAAAGCCAGCAGCAACCAGCGATCAATAACTAATTATCGAAAACGTTAAGTCTTTCGAAACAATTTCTATCTCTGCTGGACATAAATGCATCTGACTTAATTCAGTATCAACTCTTTGAAGCACTCTTAGGTACATGCTTTATTCAATTCTAGAATAAAGGAATAAGTGATATCACATATCCTGTATAGGGAAGATGATTATCAATAATTGTGCAAGTTCCTGGCAAATGGATTAATGTGCTATGTGAAGTACAACAGATTCCACTGGGCACGCAGCCAGCATACAGTAAACTGTACATACGCTCAAATGCCTAACCCGCCTACATTGTACAAACAAGCACTGTATGTACACTAAAAACACAAAGAAAACAAATAAAGTGAATAACCTATTTTGTGTTTATCAATACGTATACATTTTCCTAGAATAACCCTGTGTTTCGATATTATTTAAGGAGGAGCAAGTCACATGATTCTTTCTGTTGATTCCTTAATCCTTATTTGTCTGCTTACCTTTCAGTCTCTCTGCTATTACTGCTGACTCATGCTCGGAGTAGTGCATGATGGGAGGAGGAGAGGGCGGTCTGAGGAAGTCTTCGTGGACCTTGCGGCGGTGCCTTTCCTCTCTGGCCAACAGCCTCTGCATACACTCCCACTCATAGAGGTCATCTCTGGCCTGGGCGAAATCTACATGGATCCTCCCCGAGTCCTTTTTATCAGTGCTGGACCCGATACGCATCCGGTAGCCTATGAAAGAACACCGGGGAGAGTGAGGGGGGGGGGCTCTCTGACCCATTGGCCAATGCTGTCCAGTAGCTGTTCAATTTAAAAATATATACTATATACTAAATATATACAGTACTGTACCATTTGCACACAACAGACCTATTGTTTTAAATAGACATTTTCTTGCACACAGTGTATACTGTATAGATTACAGACTGTTTGCTTTGTATTTTGTAATTTATTGTGTATTTATTGTGAATTTGAAATGTATTATTTTGATTAATTTTTCTGCACAATTATGCGTTATCTTGGCCAAGTCGCCATTGCAAATGAGAATAAGTTCTCAACCGGCCTGCTGTACCTGTCACTTACATCTTTAATACTAGGGTTTGGCCTAAAAAGTGACTGGACATTCAGTGTAGCTTGTCTTCGCCATGCTGAATCAGTGGTTTAGTTTGTCTCATTCCTAAGGTGACCATGATGTCTTTCATTCCAAATAGATGTAGTCTGGTCCTGGATATTCATTGTGTGGTTGTATGCCCGCTTCTTCACACACCTGAGAGATAGAGGGCTTTGTCGATCATGAACTCCTCACTGAACCGGATGTGGCAGAAGTTCTTTTTGCTCTTGCGGATAGCCGTGATCTCCCCGCACGGCTCGAACACCTCCCTGATGATCTCCTCGCTGGCGTTCTCCGGCAGACCCCCCACGAACACCGTCTTACAGCCCGGGGGGCGCTCTCGTGTCGAGGGAGGGGGCAGGTCTAGGGCACCAAACATTGCCAACGCTGATACATTTCCCCGATATATGGAAACTGCACCTCTGTTAAATAGCACACGGCTTCACCGTCCGCCTGCTAACTCAATCACAGCCTCTTTTAGATGTGTGTCAACATATTGTCACCATAGCCTACTCAAACAAGGGTCATGTTTTCCACTCTTTATGTTTTAGGAAAATATATCTAGTTATTGAAGGATTATCATTGGAAAGGACGGTCCTGTACAAAGGACACATTTGGTAAATAATTATGGTCATCTGGTCAGGTTAAATGAACTATATAGATTCAACAAATATAATGTTTGCAGGGTATGTGTTAGATGTTATCACAGGTCAGTGATCTAGTGCATTGTATTGTGCTTACTTGGATTCTGTGGGAAGAGGGTGCAACTCTTGAAGTGGATGATCTCTTTGATGACAGGCATGTCTGGAGGCACAGGGGGAGGTGGCACCAGGCTGATGCCTGCCATCATGGGGTTGATTGGTCCGATCAGGCCCAATCCTGGGTCAAACCCCTGGATGCACAGAGAGTCTGAAAGAAGACAAGCCAGGTGGGATTGTGATTAGACACAATCCAAATACAAATAAGCATCGCATATCTGGGGGAGGAAGGAGACTTCATTACAGGGCTGTTCATTTTTTACAATAATAGTTTACGATGACCCAGACGTTCTATCATAACCAGCTTGACTTTTTGATATACAGTATCTGGTCTTCAAGCAGAGAAAAGTACAATTACTGTGCATACTGTACTCAAAATACCATGTTCTACATATTCTAAGTTGTCCCACTCTTTGCTGTTGCAACAAATAGGGGTTTAGGAAGATGTCAATCAAACGAGGTCTGAACACGCCTTGTAACAAGAACACAACTTATCAGTCACATGAACTCACAACCAGTGTTGGGCAGTAACTAGTTACTGTAATATTATTACTTTTTTCAGTAACTAGTTGTGTAACTTATTAATATTTCCAAAACAGTAATAATATTACAATTACTAGTAGTAAGTAAGTAATAATAATAATAATAATAATAAACTTTATTTGTATAGCACCTTTCATACACAATGTAAGTAAGTAAGTAAGTAATGCTGCATTACTGCGTTACAAGAACGATATTTCTAGTCCTAGCAAATTTAGGGTAGGCTAATTTAACCGACCTGTCCAATCGTCTGGTTTGAGAGGCTGCAATGTTTTCACTTTGGCTGATTGTTGACTCCTAATGTTAATTATTGTTCCAATAAAGTGGATTAAATTCTAAAATGAGCTGGCTACACAGGTTGTCATATTTCAGAAGGGGCAAGACAGGGTAGTGATTGTGAAAGTAATGTAACTAGTAATGTAACTAATTACTTTTAATACCCAGTAAAAAGTAAAAAAATATTGTTACTTTTTGAAGGAGTAATAAGTAAATAGTAACTTCTTACTATTCATGAGTAACTTGCCCAACATCTGCTCATTCTATCAGGGAGATGTTTCTTTTCCAATCGGATGCAGTTCATTTCCTGTATGGAATGCACACTTGTATATGTTACTGAGGTCTAGCTACACTTAATTCTACACTTGAAGTGAAAGAAAGACAAAAAGAGAAAGAGACATGAAGAGTGTCCATCAGGACTTTAGTTACGAGTGTGAATGATCTATCTAGAGAAAAGTCTGAGAAAACAACGATTAGTTACTATAGGGAGGGAATAACCAACTGTTTTCTCATATAGAAACAGAGAAACAGGGAGAGGAAAATAATTGATCTGTGCGATTAAGAGAACCCCATGAAGACAGGCGCATTTCTTTGGGGGGGATGCTATAGACAGACTGGAGGAGGGTTGTGCAGCGAATCACAACAAAGCAGGTTTCTATCTTCATCCCACCGCAATTGGAAAGGATCCGGGCGGGAAAACAAACGTCAGCAGCTATACATTCAGCTAGCACACACAGACTCAGCAAACACCAGTGCAGGAAGCAGTCATACCACAGAAAGGACAATGTGAGTGGCGTACAGTAGTATGGTATAAAGTACATTCACATGTACTGTACTTCTCTGTGATTGACTTTGTTGTTATTGTTGTAATTTTGTGGATGACTCTATTGCAATCAATCTATCTAATCCAATCATATATAATCCATATATATAATCAATGTAGTGTTGTCTAAATCTAATCTAACACAATCTAACTGTTGAGTTGTATTTCCTAACATTACATGATAATCATGACTGGAGTAATAGTCATACATGCAAGTATATCTAGAGAGATAAGTTGCTGTCAAATAAAACCACCACATAATATTTCTGAGCTGGCAAGCTTTCATGCACCTGTGGCCCAGGAGTACAAAACAGATCCCTAAAAAATAAAAAAGGAGGTCAATTTTAGAGATGACAGCTATTTATTTTAATCCCCAAAACAACACAAGCACATTCGTCATTAGATGCAATTTATTAGTGCAGTTCATTATGTAAACACATTTTTATTAATTTCTATTTATATTATCAGGATTCAGGGTTTATATTGAGGTGTTAGAATATAGAAAACACGTCCTAAAAATACTTAATTGTCTTTAGATGCACGCATGCACACGTGTACGCACGCACACACAAACACACAGACAGATAATCCCTCGTGAATCCACCTATAGTCTCGGGTGCATCAAAGAATCTTTGGGTCTTAGGAAAGCTCATTAACACATTGCTGGCGATAGCCCCGGCAGGTAAATTACACATGTGTGCCACCGATTCATCATAATCACAACACTGCTTTTGCTCTGAGCTTTTTCTCCCCTGGATCCGAATGATTCAGGGGCCGTTTAGAAGCTTGGCTCAAAGCAACGCTGGGGCTGCCAGAGAAAGAAAGATGGGAAGACCCATGGCGGGAGCAAGGGTGAGAAATAGAGTGGAGGAAAGGAATGGAGAGCACAAAATATAAACCAGCGGGCTGAAGCCAGGAGAGAGGAAGAGGGATTTACAGAAATAATGGTATAGGCTTCTATTTGTTGTTTGTGGCTGTACTGTTTTTTGGTATGCCTCCCTGGCTCCTTCTGGGGCAGCACATCATTTATTTTAATTACATGATTTTATGACTAATACACACATAAACATATAGTATATACTGTAAATATACAAATATATTCATATTTCATATATTATAGTATATTAGATATTTTACACATTTCTAATGCTATTATCAGTTTTAGAAATGAATTTGTCTATATTAAGCCTTTTCCCTACAATTAATTTTTCTGCCCTTAACAAAAATTCAGCAGCAAGTAAACAAATATCTCGCTTGCAGTCATTTCATAAACCACTAATATACACCACTATCACAATGACATCCACAAGCCTTGCCTACCAATGCTACTGCAGAGCTTGTGCAAATCCTTACAAAAACAATTTTGCAAATAGATTCTGAGTTTGAATTACTGTAAGTGTCCAAACAGAGCTTAGTGTTTTATTTAAGATTGGTGTATGTATAGAAAAGCAGCAGTGATGCCGGAATACCTTCTGCAGGGGGGGGGCCCCCCCCCCCCCCCCCCCCCCCCGCCCGGGGGCGCCCCGGGGGGGCTTGTTGTTGGTGGGGAGGGGGC
>JAODUE010003080.1:21996-32656 GCA_027564755.1 Amblyopsis hoosieri
AACAATTTTGGAAATTGTTTCTGTGTTTGAATTTCTGTTAGGGTCCCAACAGTGGTTTGTGTTTTTTTTAAGTTTGGGGTTTGTATTGAAAAGCAGCAGTGTTGCGGGAATACATTATGCACCCCCCCCCCCCCCCCCCAAATCATGCAAGGAGCAGTTCATTCTCCTTTAGAATTTTTTTTTTAGCAAAACCTCCATGAAGTGTTTCCATATGGGACCGTGTGTCATAAAAGCATGAAATAAAATCCGGCAGCACGATATGAGAACAAAGCAATTACCTCCAGATGCTGCTCTGGTTATTGCACAGAGTGAGTTAGTGCACAGAATTGTCCTGCTAAGCCAAGTGTACGGCATCAGGTTCATAAAGGAACCACAGTCTGCTAGCTCTCAAACACAGGATCTTAGTACTTCTTTGAAGAATGGATGTATCCTGCATTGTGTGTGTCTGACTGTGTGTGTGTGTGTGTGTGTGTGTGTGTGTGCGTGTGCACGCGTGTGTGTGTGTGCGTGCGCGCGTGTGTGTGTGTTACTGTGTAATGTGTGCCCAGAAGAGGATTCGGAGTGACTCCAGGCGTTTACTTGGGGAAGATCTATTAACCTACCTCGTTATGCAATAGTCTTAGCATAATTATAGCCAAACAATATATAAATATATATCCATTATTAGGAGACTAATCTGTAAAATTTAAAGGATAGCAGCCTTTTCAATATCTAGTCACTGAAGTTCTATAAATATGCATGTTCATCTGCATATTCATGGTCAGAAGCAATCAGATCATGAATTTTAATCTGCATCTAACGTCTTAATTTCTCACTATCCTCCTATCCTGGCTGTGCTGTCATAATAGTAATGTTGGCGATAAAATCTGAGGGATGTGACACACAAAAGCAAATCATGTGTGCCTATACACACACACCCACACACACACACACACACGCACACACACACACACACACAAACGTGCACACGTGCAGCCAAACATTTACATAATCTCTTTTCTTTCCCTCTCTCCATCTCTCACAGTTAACAACCCCATTAGCATTAGCCGAGAGACACATACAAAATCAGGTCATTAGAAGGAAGACCAAAGACTCCTCTTCTATTGTTGCTCACATTAACCTAATGCTAATATCTCAATCTTCCACTCCCCCCCCCCCCCTCCTTTCTCTATGCCTAGAAAAGATTTAACAGTTAACCTTATTGATAAAGGAGTTCCCATTATACAAGCCTTCAATATTAGAAGTACAAGAACATCACAATATTTTAGGAACATTTAAATGAAAACGTGCTGTCTAGGTAATGAAGAGCTTTTTCACTAAAAACAAATATATTCCAGCTTTTAAAATGGTGTTTCAAACACCGACTATTGTTCCCCTGTGCAACAAATCAAGGTCGAAAAGCTTAGGCATGTCCGTCTTTGCTAATGGAGTCAGTTAGTTTGTAACGGATTCTTAAATGTCTTTGCTGTGTGCTGTGTATGTCATTCTAAAAGGTACATTATGGAGACATACAGTTTAATATTAGGACAGGCACTGCCTCAAGGTTTCAATGTCCATTTCACACTAACCTTTTAAAGCTCTTCCAGCTTTTGTAGTTTGAAGGCTGGTACAATATGTAAATGTAACCTCTAGGATGTGATGAAAGGTCTTAAAAGCAGCTTGCCTTTGTGTTGTTTGTGTTTAAGTGAAGATAACATTTTCTGTTACTATTTTCTACTGTTTATATCAAAGATAAGGTTCCAAATATGTAATTCTAACTTTATTTTAGCCAGCAAGATGTCCTTTCAGATTAAATATATTGTGTTGTACTTTTCCATTCCTGAGCAGCTAATCAGACTGAACCAGGAATGTGAAATATTGCCTTCAAACCTATGACTGCACAATTCCCTTTTGGAACTGCTGCGCTGGCTGTTTCAAGCCAGCAGGGTAAGCCATCCCACTACTCGTTGAGAGAGATAACCAAGTCAACGGCAAACATCTGAGGCTTCGTGTGGAATTGTGAGGCATGGTGTTGAAAACTGTCCACATATGATCAGCGGGTTTCAAACTGTATGAGGCAGGGAAAAAAGCTGAGTCACAAGCTATGCCTACCTGATACCATCTGCTGCCCACTGATGCCCATAGGCACGATTCCCATGTTGTTCATGGCCGTGGCCCAGGCCCCATGGTCGTTGACAGGCATGGCCAGGTGGTTCTGGTCAGCACCCAGACTCCCTACACCATCAGCTGCTACATGGAAAAGACAGGACGTGAGATTAGTCACCATGGAAACAAGGCATAGTATAAGGTGTGCTGATATGCAAACGTAGGATGCGTAGTGACTAAGCTAGCCCTAATGACTTATGAAATTACTGCTCAAACATAATGTATGTACTTAGATGACACATAAAAGCATCTGTTAAATCCTATAAATATTAATATGAATGTAGAGCATACAGTATATACTGTACTGAGAAATATACAAGTTATAAGATGATATGTAGCTGGCAGTACTATATCTTTTTGAGCACGGAGAATATAGCGGAGGTGATATTTGTAAGCATTTGTTTCTCATGGATGTATACATGATGTATAGTACAGTATATGGCCCGAGGGGTCAGAATCATGTACGATTTCACCTTATACACATCTATGACCTTGTATTTAGAATTCCCTTCAAGACGTCTCTAAGGAACAAAAAAAGATAAATATTTTCATCAGAACTTTGATACTTACTGCTGGCCATAGCAGATCTTCACTTCTTTTCTCCTTTCGGTCTGTTCCTCTCATCAGATCCTTTCTCCGGTTGGCAGAAGGATGGAGGGATGGACCAACAGGCAGACAGACAGATGGAGTCATCCAGGTAGAGAGTACATGCCACCTAAGGGCCAAGATGTGGGAAAGATGGAAGTAGGTCAATTATTCCTTAAAAGGCTTGCCAGTTGTGATGCTTATTAATCACAACACACACCATAAGATACGGTATCTTGAAGTCATTATAGAAGTCAGAGCAAATATTGCAAACAAAGCAGATTTTCCACTAAGAAAAACACTGGGAAATGCAATGTCATAAATAAAGTTTCTTAATTACATAAAAATACAATTCTGACTCATTCAGTTTGAAAGAAAATATCCAGCTGAACCTCTCAAATTTATTTCATAATTAGTTTGAAAATTTGTCTCATTTAAGTAAATCATTGCATGTATATAATGTATACATTATTGGATGAATCTTCACAAAAAGCCACACTGTAACCAAAAGTAATCTGAGCTCATCCCATGAAAGAAAGCAATACATGTTTCTCCTTGACAGCTATACTGTAGACTGCTTTAGACAGCTGATTTTAACCAGTGAAAGGATATCAACAATCTCAACGTAGCATTCTGACAGACTGCTGATAGCTGGTTTCATTGCCACTGTTCCATCGCACTGGCACTGCACACTGCACACTGCCATTTACTGTATTTACCTTCCTGCTGTAGGCATCCCAAAAGGCCTGTGGCCCATGGATGGAAAGTGTAGCTCTGAACAGATTAGCAATCAGTATGCTGGGCACGTATGCCTCGCCCATCTCTCTCTCTCTCTCTCTCTCTCTCTCTCTCTCTCTCTCTCTCTCTCACTCTCTCCCTCTCTCTGACAGCCCACATGACTCCATAGTAATCACCATTATTCAAATCTGACACGAGGAAATCAACTTAGCTCTGCAGTTAATTGAGACACAGTCATATCAGCACATTGTTATTAATAAGGACCGTACACACATTTCATGTTGTGTTAAGGAATACTTTAATTTAAGTCTAAATGGGTATTTGCCAAATGCAATACACCACAATATTTACCCTTGTCTAGTGACTCAGATTTGTGACAATATTACATTGTTATTACACTATTGTAAAAAGTAAATAGGTACAATGTATAATGTTCAGAAATCATCACATATTCTCACATGATTTGCTCATGCACGGTACCAGAACCAATAACGACCCCACTACACGTGTGTGTGTGCACGCACGCACACACACACACAGACACACACACCACACGGGAAACTCCTCTGGTTTCTTAATTTCAAACTAAAGCCATTTGTGTTTCATGGTGAATACTAGAGATTGTACCAATGATCATACTAATGAATGACTATTACTGTAGTATGACTATCTTCATACATACAACAGGCAGCATGCACACAAGTCTTTTCACTATTAGGAGCAAAAAGCCAACAAATGCTATTCACAGCCTATAATATAATGAGACTGGCAGAGCTATAGTTGTCCCTCTTTCCTCTCACATTGCCTATGAGGAGCCCATTATGCTGCAATAGCACCAAACAGAGCTGAACCACACTTGACACATGCTTCTTATCCAGGTATAATCATGTATTTAATGGGCCAGAGCAGGCAGTTACTTGAAATATACACAGAGACAAACACCCTGAGCTATTTATCGCTCTCTCTCTCTCTGTCTCTCTGCCTGATCCCATCATTCTGTTTTTATTTTTATCCATCACTCTCTCTCTATCTCTCTCTCTCTCTCTCCGGGTGGCACAATACCTGTACCCTTGCACAAGTAAAAGGGTAATGTAGCATCATGAACACAAAGGCTATATTCTCTCTCTCTCTCTCTCTCTCTCTCTCTCACATGATGACTACTCAAGCTGTTATGTCTTCACACTGCTCTCAACACCCCGACCTCATCACAGCCTCATGTTTATCATCCATTCACATGCTTCCCCATCATTGGCTGGCTATCCATTCTTGCGACCTCATCCCTTGCCATTTTCTTCAATCCATCCATGCATCCATCCATCCATGCATCCATGCATCCATGCATCCATGCACTCATGCATCCATGCACCCATGCGTCCATTTGATTTATCCCGCCCTCCTTTCTGCCAAACAGCTATTGGTTGATGCCCAACTCCGTCATGCTGTCTACTCACTTTCACATGGCATTAAATATTCACAGCTGACTGCATGTCCTCTTTATTATTCATGAGCTCGCTTGACATCGCTGAATCATTCACACACAAGAGCAACGGGAGGTAGAAACACACGTGCGCACATACGCACAACTATAATTTCACTGTCAATGATAAAGCAGAAAATGCTGAGCAAGTCCAGTAGAGAATACATAATTCAGTTAATTTTAAAGCTTAACTTGTTATAGAACATAGCATGTATTTAGGAATTTGTATTTCCCAAAAATCCCCCGACATTCACTAGACAAACACATCTATAGCTAAAAAAAACTGAAAAACACTGTGCTAGCTAAATGCTACAAATAGCAGTAGTCCAGTGAACAGAAGAAAATGTGCAGGTTCAATATTAGCAGCAGATGGAAATTAATTTGGACATTGACAATGTGCTTCACACATGGTTTTCCTGATCTGTTCCAAATGTGTCCTTTAAAAATAGAAAAGGTCTCAACAAAATACATTTGAGTCTCTCCACTGTGTGGCTGAGTGGCTTCCTTGAGCAATTTTATCAAATGTGCAGTGTAATGTTCCAGAAATTCTTCATGTGACTGCAACAGTCCTCTGAAATTATTTTGATGTAGTATGGCTTTATTCCTTCAAGAAAATTTGTAAATATTTAATGTGGACAGACTCTTTGTCTCCTTTGTCAACTGTGTCTCCAATACAGGCCTCTATCCGCGAATAAGCATAGGATAAAATCAAATACTCTCTATTTCTTCAGTATTGCATGGTTTGAGCTGGATGACTACAAGTGAATAGCAATGACCATAATTATTCATCAATATCTGACAAACAAATGTAAAGGTAAAGGTACTTGTATTGTCACACACACATACGTGTTGTGAAATTCATCCTCTGCATTTAACCCATACCTCAAGGGAGCAGTGGGCAGCCCAGCGCCCAGGGACCAACTCCAGATTGGAGCCAGTGTCACTGGTCACATGACACCGGCCGGAGGGTGAACCTTACATGTTTTTAGATAACATACTCAATCTCCATTCTTTCACAGCCATGATCATTACAATGCACACATTGTGACAAACGTGTCAATGGAGAGCATCAGCAAATAATACATTTATATTAGAGCAAGTGAATATATTAACTTTATGTTTCTCCACCTCCACATGAGTCTAGACATCAAAGCCATCAAATGACTGAAAGCACAGACTCAGCTCGAAGTGACAAAGCAAACAGATGCCAGGTGCACGGTTAGGGAACCATGTTGAACTGCTCGACTTCCCCCATGTGTATTTAAACACACGCAAAAACCCAGAACTGACATTATATCTACATAAGATATGCATTGTCACACATCGATTTTAACCAGCAACACATGCATTGTGAAAGAGTTCTCTACATTTCTTATATCAGTGACTTATTTAAATCCGACATTGAGACCATGATTTATATTTCATCTTCTAAACCTCAGTATAGGCTATACTGCAGCTTAGATGGTTTAGATAGCTGTCAGAAGTCATATATTAGCTATTAAACATAATAGGAAATCAAGGCAAATAAAAGAGTGGAATCAATTTCTTGTTTGAATTATTGAGCATTATCATTGTCATTTGTATTCTTTCTCTCTGTCTAGTATGTCCGACTCACACATTGTGCTATGCAATGTATTCTGCGCATAGCTTAGTGAGACTAATCTATGGAAGGAGAGAAAGGCATGCCATTGCCAATGTGAGTGCCTCTTATACCCTTCACTTGAAAGACAGGGTCATGGCCCAGATATCAGTCAGTACTCGCTGCAGCAAATTACTACTAATAAAGCCTTTAGAAAGGCACCATTAACCACACCGACACACAGAAGGAAAGCGGCTGAGATGGACTGCAGCTGTGGCAGAAACTCTAATCAGCTCCAATCAAATCATTGTCCAGAGAAATGACTTGCATTAGGCTAGCTAATGGTCAAAGCCATAACTGTAACATTTAACATCTAACTGTGAAGAAATTCCACTCAAACATGAACCTCAAAATATTTTTATAACTTATTCCATGGAAAATGTTGGCATCAATGTGTAGTTCCACAATTTACAGTACAAGATACATTATACAAAAGTGTTTGTTGTGGAGGCTGCGTCAATCAAATAAGTAGCAGGTTATTGGACCACCTTCAACCAACCAAAACAACATTTAGGTCAGCATGGTTAAAGGTATAGTCAGCTATTGCAAGTTAGTTTTAAGATAATACACTTTTTGTCAAATTCACTAAATATTTCCTTGCATTTCGTTAGCTTACCGTTTTGTGTGTGCTGAAAAAATAATCCAATACTACACAGCCCTACGTAAATAGGAACATAAACATAGTGGTGATAGTTGGGTGCGTCTGGCAACCCAGGCCAAGTTTTTGTGTAAAAACGCATGCTCCGCCTGTTTCCCGTGTTCACATATTAAAAATATGCATTTTTATTGCTAGAAGATATTGCCAGGGTTGGGAAGTAAATTATTACAAAAAAACTGTAACTGTAATCAATTATAGTTACCAGTTAAAATAGTGGAATTAGATTACAGGTTTTGATTTTTTTATTTTATGATTAATTCTAGGACTACTAAAATGCTTCTCTTAGTCATCTTTCATTATTGTCAATCAATAATTTAAATGATGTCCTACTTTAATCTGATCCCTTGAGCAACATAAACGGTCACAAAAATAGAAAGATTTGGTGCCATCAACGCAGTAAATTGGTTGGGATGGCATTTCAAAGAACCATGTTTAGGCATGAAGTAATCAAAAAGTAAAGGAAAGTAATCAGATTATGTTACTAAATGTAGGTAATCCAAGAATTACATTACAGATAACATTTTAGTCTGGTAACTAGTAACTGTAATAGATTACATTTAAAAAGTAATCTACCCAACCTGGGCTAATTGCCAGTTACCCAAGAACGCACGAAAAGCCTATTTGAACTTTAGAGCGCACACTTAATGTCCGGGGTAGCCATTCTTGCTTGCATCCTGTACCTTATCCTGATGCTCTCTATTAAAATATGATTTCACAAATGGTCCGAGTCTTCATTATTGCGGGGTGGAATGCAAATACACTTTTTTTAGGCTTTATCATAGGGCCTATAATTTTGCTAAATGTTAATAGCTAAATTACATTTTATTTAATAATAATATAGGCCTTTATGAAAGCAAAAACTAAAACTGCTCATTTTTTAATTATGGAACTGCATGGGACATGAAATGGTGCTGCCTCCTGTCCTATACAGAACTGATAATACATGTATTATAATAGCCAGAAATGCTGCATTGCTCTGCTATAATGTCATCAAAAATATAAATTTGTCGTATAGGCCTATTCTTTCGACAAAACAGCGCACAACTCTACAGAACACCGGGAATTTTCTTGGGATTGTCAGCGGAGGTGCAGCTCTTAACATTGAGTTAACCATGAACATTATCAGAGCAGTTTAGAGATGCAGCATAAATTGCCATGACAGAATACCTCTCGCAAAACGTCTCCACCTTTCGTAGAATGGGTTACTCTGCAAGTTCCACCGGATATCACAAAGTAACTCCAGAAGATACCTGGATAAACCAGTTAGCTTCCTTCGTAGTATAGGCCATTGGATTGGGCAGGGTTATATACCCCATTGAAAGTTTTCAAATAATATCCAGACTCAGGATTGTCTTCCTACAATTTAAAATTAAATGCTTTTCAGAATGTCATTGTTTATTTTTATTTTTTTTTGCTTCTATTTGCCGTAATAGCCATTATTACCTGATCATGTTGCTGACCTGCAGAAAGACTCATAATTAGCCTGGCTCTTAAATGAGCTAACACACAATTTCATCAGGGACACAGAAACTGCACAACTAGCAATTAATGCTACATGAAGAGGTCAGCCTCACATACTGTCAGAGAAGTTGACTGGGCTGGCTATCTGCCCGCTGATGTTTTGTTCGGTTCAGTTACATGAGCTACAGGGCACTGAATGCACACTGTTTGTCTTTCTGTCTCCCTTATCCTTTCACACAATTGCAGTTTCATTCTCCCCTTCCCAACCATCTGTCTCTGCATCACTCGCTTTGAGCGTGTCTCTCTCTCTCTCTCTCTCTCTCTCTCTCTCTCTCTCTCAGTACTACGACTCTCGTTCTGTCTCTGGCCGCTGTGATGTCAGCTATAGGACATAGGCTCTCACGTGCACACACACACATACACACAGTGTTGAATTCTTATTGTTGGTTGTTCGTTCATTGTATGCAAACATCAGTGCCTTTGTCACGTAAGATAACTTGCTTTATTATTAAGATAACTTGCTTGATTATCGTGCACATGATACGTGTACAGCACTGCCTGTGTACCCCACCTTCGACCTTCGATATTAGTGTCAGTGAGAGCTCTGTTATAATACTTCCTCTCCTTAGTGAATCAATCCACCATAGCGCACTTAAAATTCCAGCAATGCTATTAGCATGACTATGGCTAGTGTTTGAATCCATTTAATCCACTTAGGCCTTCTGCGGCTGGGAAGATGAGAGCAGAGAGAGGAGGGTCCATGCAGTTGTCAGTCTGTGAGAAGCGGCTTGTGAGAAACGGGAGTGTGCTGATACGCGTCCGGCTAATGAGAGGCCAACCGTCAGCCATGGTGATGCATTTGTTTTGCCAATGCGTTCTCCATCTCGCTGATGTGATGAGATGCATGTGTAATGTACGATGAACATTCATTAGCGACGTTGAAAAGAGAACGCCCAAAATATTGCACATGTACATCATGTACGTCATATGTATATATTGGGTCTTTTTTACTCTAATTATACACTAAAATCTTCCATATTAACACTTGTATTCAGTGGAAACTGTTGAATTGGCTATGGTATGCCTTGTTCAACAGCTGCAATGTTGTATTTTAATTGACATCATCTGCAAATGTTGCTAATGTGACAAAAGTCAGAGTACATCATGGTTTATTATACTGTGTTTGGGAAGTTCTACACAGGAAAGAGACTGCCAATACATTCGTTCCCATACGTGTGTCCAGCAAGAGGTTTAAAGCACTACAGGTCTGGAGCCATTGGTTAAAGCAATAAAAAGTGTTCTGTCCTTATTGGAAGATGGAAATACTGTGGCCAACTATTAAATACCACCGGTATTAAGAGTCAGCATTCACGTAATTAACCGAAGGAGCACAACATCAACCTTTCCTCACTATGGTAACAAACATGAGGTAAATATAGCACTTATCAATAAATAATAATAATACAATATTGGTTACTACTGTAAATGTACATAATATATGTAGTGGCTACAACACTATACAAGGCTATGTACATATAGCACTATATTTAGTAAGATAAAATCATACCTATTGTTATACACTATGGAAAACCATGTACAGTTCATCCACCACTAATTCTTTTCACAAGCCAAAATGCATGGGCACTGCTGCTACACTGGCACTGCATAGTCAGCAATAGTGTACAAAAGCCCTTCTGGGATGCTGAAAATACCACATGGAACACAAACACAGGAGAAGAATTACATGCAGAGCAGAGTCGTCATAGAAGTGTGTTGTTTGATGATGTAATGACAAGTGACAGCCTGGCTTGTAGTGAAGCCAAGAAGCAAGATGGCTTCTCTGGGATTGTCCTAGGAACCACAAGCATCACATCATGTTTGTATGGAAGTCCATAGAGGACTAAATTCAAATGAAAATGCAATCCCAAATAGCATTTTAATTGTCAAACAATTCCAC